>SJYA01002088.1:2440472-2504983 GCA_006410615.1 Neotragus moschatus
AACCATATTTTAAAGGTGGCGCTGAAGAGTTGGCAAGATCACAGCAGTGACCTCACAGTGTCATTAGGCCCCCTCCGCAGGCTGCAGCCAGACGGCTTAGGAAACCACAGCTGAGCCATGCTGGGACCTCTCAGCTGCTTGGCAGTGGGAGGGCCACTTCTGCCAGCTGACAGAGACAGGGGCATCCCAGGAACCACAGTACTGGTCCTCGCCACCAGCCCCATCTGTGCTCACGAGACCCTCGCCTGGCCTCCCCGCCTGGGCCCCAGTAGTCCCGCTGCAGGCCCTGCACCGCGCGGGGTCTTGGGGGCAGGCGCCAGCGCTGTCCCCCTCGCCCGAGTGTCTGCCTGGGCGTCCGCCCTCCCTCCCCCCACCAGGCTGTGATCTTCCCAGCCTCCAAGCCCGGGAAACGCTGTCCCTCTGTGCAGGGCTCGGGTTCTGGCTCCAGTTCCAGAGGACAGGTCTTTGTTCTTTCCCCGTCTGCCCAGACTCTGAGATTCTCCATTTATTAGTGAGTTTAAAGGCCCCTTACTTAACCGTAATAAAAAGCGCTGAAACAGTATCAAACATAAACTGCCTCTTAGTGACTTTTTCTTTTTTACTCTTTATATTCAGTAACTTTTTATTTTCCTTACTAGGAGCATGTATTATTCATCTAATTAAAACAAATCATTGCAAAGGGGCAATTTCCTCCACACTCTGAAGCTGCTGGGTCTTTGCAAGTATTGCAACCTGGGCCTGGAATAGCTTTTATTTCCTTGTCCGCCTAGAGAACTTCTCACCCTTCACTGCCCTGCTTGATGGCTCCTCAGCCATGAAGCCTTCCTTGATTTCTCCAGCACTGGCAGAGCTCTCTTCAGTTTTTTTTTAAATTTTATTGAAGTATAGTTAATTTACAATGTTGTGTTAATTTCTGCTATACAGCAAAGTCATCCAGTTATGCATACAAATTTGTTGTTCAGTCGCTCAGGTTTATCACAGGACATTGAATGTAGTTCCCTGTGTCATACAGTAGGGCCTTGTTGTTGGCCCATCCTGTAGACATTAGTTTGGGTTTGCTGGTGGCTCAGCTGGTATAGACTCCACCTGCAATGTGGGAGACCTGGGTTCGATCCCTTGGCTAGGAAGATCCCCTGGAGGAGAGAACGGCCACCTACTCCAGTATTCTGGCCTGGAGAACTCCATGGACTGTATAGTCCATGAGGTCACACAGAGTTGGACACGGCTGAGTGACTTTCACTTTCACACATTAGTTTGCATCTGCTAACCTTCTGTTTATTTCTGAGACCCTTGTTTTGGAGATGAGAGGATGAGGCCCAGAGAGGGGCAGGGGTCTCCCCACCAGTCTCACAGCTAGGTCAAAGGCGCTAAGGTTACACCAGGACCCAGAAGGGCTCCTCTTACAGCAGGGGTGGGGAAGTGGGGGAGGGAGGTCTGTGCAGACCCTGATTCATTCTCAGTCCCCCATCCTTCCCCCCGAGCTAGAGCCTGCCCCGTCTGAGCTGGCCTTGACCTCCGGCTTTGTTCTCCTCGGGAATGAGCCAGGGTGCTCTTCTCCCTGCCTGCAGGGACACAGATCAGTGAGGCTTGGGATGAGGAGCAGAGAATGGGCTGGTTGTTGTTCCACAAAGGGGATGGGGGACAGGAAGCACTGGGGCCTCGCCTCCTGCTCTGGACCCTGAGGCTGTGTCTGAAAGGCCACCTCTCCCAGGGCCCCCCTGCCCACCCGGCTCCTGCCCTGGGCCCCTCCCTGGCTCAGTGGCTAGAGGCCAGGCTCACACAAAGCCATGCCTTGATTGCCTTAAGTGTGCATCTCAGCTTTACCACCGAAAAAAAGCTGGGAGTTCACCTATCTGAGGTTTCTCGTACCAATGCTAGGTGCTAAGGTACTTAAGTCACGTCTGACTCTTGGGGACCCTTTGGACTGTAGCCTGTCAGGCTCCCATGTCCATGGGATTCTCCAAGCAAGAATATGGAGTGGGTTGCCATTTCCTCCTCCCGGGGGTCTTCCTGACCCAGGATCAAGCCCACGTCTCTTGCATCTCTTCCATAGGCTGCTGCTATTGCTGTTAAGTCATTTCAGTCGTGTCCGACTCCGTGCGACCCCATAGACAGCAGCCCACCAGGCTCCCCCATCCCTGGGATTCTCAAGGCAAGAACACTGGTGTGGGTTGCCATTTCCTTCTCCAATGCATGAAAGTAAAGAGTGAAAGTGAAGCCGCTCAGTCGTGTCTGCCTCTTAGCGACCCCATGGACTGCAGCTGACCAGGCTTCTCTGTCCATGGGATTTTCCAGGCAAGAGTACTGGAGTGGGGTGCCATACAACCAGGCTTCTCTGTCCATGGGATTTTCCAGGCAAGAGTACTGGAGTGGGGTGCCATAGGCAGGCAGGTTCTTTACCAGTAGCACCATCTTATTTCTGAAAGCAACCTATCGTTTATTAAGCTGCCAGGACCGGGGGCCTTGGTGAGGTGTTTCATAGACACTGTGCCTCATCTTGACCACACTCTGAAGAAGCTATTAGCACTCCCGTGGTACGGGTGAAAAACTGAGGTTCACGAGAAATGAAGTCACTCCCCTCGGGTCAAGAGTTAGAAAGTAACTGAGCTGGGACTTGAGTCTGGATCTATTTGGGGGTCAGTAAGCCCAACTCCCAAGGTAGTTTCACGGATTGGAGGAGATAATTACACAGGCCAACTGTTCTGCAGATAATAACACACTGAACATTATAGCTTCTTCTCATTTTCTTTTCATAATGAGTGCAAACACTGCAGGGAACTGGCTTGTCGAACCCGCCCAGCGGATGGTGGGTAGGGAAGCGAGACATCTGGGGACCTGGCAGGGGCTGGCAGACCTCCTGGCGACCCCAATCCCTCGAAGCCCCAGGGCCCAGACTCGCCCCAAGACAGAGTGCTGTTTGAGAGTAAATATTATTTTACCCTCCAGCTTAATCCAGGCCAAGCTTATCTTTCCCACTCAAAAGCCCGCAGCCCAGAGAAAGTTAAGCCCTTTGCTGTTCTCTTAATTGCAGGCTTGCTGCTCTGCTTGGGGACACTGGCTCCTTGGAAAAGCCTGATAAGTGGTCCGGTATGCTGTGGCATCAGAGAAGCTGGCCCTGGGCTGGGCTGTCTGGCTTTCAGGCCCACATTGGGCTGGGGGAGCCCTATGGGGGAGAATGTAGGCTGCAGCACGGGGGCTGGTTCCTGGGGTCCCCCTTTCCCATAGATCCCAGAACCGCTGCAGATCTGGCTATGGTGGGGATGAGGAAGTGAGTCCTGCCCTTCTGTTTAATGCCAAGTCTCAATTGGCTGGAAAAGCAAAATGGGTCCGTGGGCCACCAGACCCCCTTCTCTTTCAGTTACCATGTCTGTTTCCCTTCTGCCAAGAGGAAGACCTCTGAAGTGTGGATAGAACTGGTTCTTGTTCAGACCAGAAGCTCTGACACCCTCCACCAGCAGTTTCTCTAAAAACAGGCCACTAGAGGGGAGGGGTCCAGTCTACTGAAGGAAAGGAATCTTCAAGGGGTTCAAGGAGCCAGCCTGGGTCCAACCCAGCCAGGTCAACCCACCCAGGCACCAAATGTCCAATTAGTTCTCCAGCTGCTTCTCATCTCACTGTTTTCCTTTCTCCCTTGGCTGTTTCTAGAAAGATACCTGGGAAGAGAAGTGCTTAGTGTCCAGGCTTTGCAGTCAAGACAGACTTGGATACAAAGGTTTGCCCTGTTTCCATGAGGTGACCTGGGGCAACTTGGCTGCCTTCTCTGTGCCTCCATTTGCTTGTCTGTATAATGGAATCACCATACTACCATCCACAGTGTTGTAGGGAGGGCTACATGAGGTCATGAGTGTACAGCTCTTAGCCCAGGACCTGACAAAGGCAGCTCTCAGTTGACTCTGCCCAGGATGAAAAAAAGGCAAAGGTACCAAGATGGTTGACTTTCCTGGGGCCAGATGGGCTCTTCCACTCGAAAAACCACCCTCATCCCCACACCCAGGGTACTTGGCTCCCATCTCTGCTCGGAGGTGGAGGAGTTGGGGATGGAATTGGCACTGGTTGAGGAATCATTGTGTGTCCTGCACTGAGCTCTTTGCATCCACTTTCTACAGATGAGGAAACCAAGGAAATCCCACGGTACGAAGGAGTTTTTCCCCAGAGCTCACAGAGCCCGTGGGGAAGCAGGACCATGTTCTCGTGCTTTTACACAGGGCTCTCCCCTACCCACTCCTCGAGACCCCCGTGAAATAGCGGAGAGTATCATTCCTACTCCACAGGCACGAGCCGAGGCCTAGGCAAGTCTCCCAGCTGGCCGGGAGCAGTGAGTGGATCTGGGATGGACCCAGCGGTGCCAGTCTGGCAAGGTTCAGCTCATAGGAGCCCCTGGAGGGGCCAGTGCTGGTGTCCATGAGTACAGTGTGCAGCCCCCACCCCCCGACAGTCACAGCCCTGCACGATGCACCTGCCTGGAGGGCCTGGAGGAGCAGCGCCTGCGTATCCAGGCAACAGGTGCATCCTCGGTCCTCTCCAAGTCACAGGTCTGCACATCAGGATAGTGCTCCCTGCAGACCTCCTGGAGGGCTCATTTTCAGCTTTCTGGAAGCAAATAGACCCTAAAGAATCCAGACTCCTTGAATCCCCCAAGCTTCTGAGGCAGAGGGCTTCTAGCCACATCTCCTTAGATGCTCCACCCATTTAAGTCTTGTAAAGGGCTTTCTAGGTGGTGGTAGTGTTAAAGAATCCACTTGCCAATGCAGGAGACATAAGAAATACAGGTTCTATCCCTGGGTTGGGAAGATTCCCACTCCAGTATTCTTGCTTGGAGAATCCCATGGACAGAGAAGCCTGGCGGGCTACAGTCCATAGGGTCGCACAGAGTTGGACACGTCTGAAGTGACTTGGCACAAGTCTTGTAAATGCATATCCAGGTATAGATCTTTCCATGTTTCCTTTTCCCCCATCAAAAAGTTTGCCTACTCTGAGTCTGCATATTCCTCTTTCTGAAAACATAAAGAGTAGGGCTAGGGAACGCCAGAGACGACACACAATCCTCGGAGTTCAAAACATCTGGAACCCTCAGAAGCTGCCACAGTGATCTTGGGAGCGTCCAGATCCCTGGGCTATGACACTGCGCTGACCACACAGGTCCCCTGAGTGCCAGAAAAAATTGAGGGGCTACCATATAATTCCCTGAACCAACATGGAACCTCCAGGTATCAATGGGTGAGGGGATGCAGCTGGGCCGCTCCAGGATGCTAGGTGATATCTGAGACCCTGGGCTACCAAAGAGCCACTGGAATATCTTAGAATGGAAATGATCAGCTTATGGATCTTCCAACAACCCACAACTGCACACTCTCATTCCCAGCTCTGTATTCAGGATATGTTCTTTCTGATCTCAGTTTAAATGTTTCTTCTTCCAGGAAGCCCTCCCTGGTGTCTCCCTGGGCCTTGCTAGGTACCACAGCACAGACGTGATGTTATGAGCTCCATGACAGCTCCCTGGGTTTGGCCCATTAGAGCACTCGGCACACAGTACTGCCACTACCTGCCCTCGGGTCTGTCTCCTCCACCAGCCTGTGAATTCCCGGAGTCCAGCGACTGAGTTCTCGGCATGGTCAGATTACCCTAAACGAAGCTGTTGTTATTATTGCTTAGTTGCTAAGTCATGCCCGACTCTTTTGCAACTCCATGAACTCTAGCCCACCAGGCTCCTCTGTCCATGGAATTTCCCAGGCAAGAATACTGGAGTGGGTTGCCATTTCCTTCTCCAGGGGATCTTCCCAACCCAGGGATGAAACCTGGGTCTCTTGCATTGGCAGGCAGATTCTTTACCACTGAGCCACCAAGGAAGCTTAATAAATACTATTCAAATAAATAATGGCATCAATGCTATTCACCTACTGGGCACTTGATGGCTGTGTGACCTGGGGCCGGTCACTTCACTTATCTGTGGCTCCGTCTCTTCACTGCACAATTGGGATACTAAGAATATCTGTCTCACAAGGCCGACATGAAGTTTATATCCGCTCTATAAAACACTTCGATGGAGCCTGGTATAGAAGCATGATATAAATAGACGCTGCTGTTTTTTCTCTTTTAAACCTTTTTTTTTGGTGATAACCACCCACTCCAGTATTCTTGCCTGGAGAATTCCCATGGACAGAGAAGCTTGGCAAGCTGCAGTCCACAGAGCCCCAAAGAGTCAGACACGACTGAGTGACTAAGCATAGCACACACAGCACATGGTGATAACATTTAAATTTTCTCTCTTAAAAACTTCCAAGCATACCATGGAGTATGCTTACCTATAGTCACCATGTTGCTCATTACCTCTGTTGAGTTCGATAATCTTACAGGAAGTTTGTATCCTTTAACCAACACCTCCTCATGTTCCCGAACCACCACTACCAATCTGATCTCTAGTTCCAGGAGTTCAGCTACACTAGACTCCCCATAGCAGTGAGATCACACAGTATTTGTCTTTCTGACTTATTTCTCTTAGCAGAATGCCTTCAAGGTTCATCCATGTTGTTTCAGTGTTGACATTTCCTTCTTTTTATGGCTGAATATAGATATCTACTATTATTGTGGCTACTTATTAGGTTTTCACGGAGTCTAGACTCGCAGCAAGGATAGCAGATTCTCCCGTTCCCTGTGTTCAATGCTATCAGCATCAATAGTAGTGTCCACAAACATGTCTCTTACCACATGGAGGTACTGCTCTGAACGCTTTACACACATTTGCCCAACTGACCTCATAGCAACCCTGAGGTTGGTGCTTGTTATGGACTGAATTGTGTTCTCACAGATTCATATGTTTCATTCTTAATTCCCCCAGTGTGACTCTGTTTAGAGATATAGCCCTTAGGGAGGTGATTAAGGTTAAATGAGGTCATAAGGGTGGGGCCCTCATCCAACACAATTAGTGTCTCTATAAGAAGAGGCAGAGACCCCAGAGATCTCTCTCTCTCTCTCTCTCTCCGGGCACACACAAAGCAAAGGCCACGTGAGGGCACAGTGAGAAAGTGGCTGTCTATAAGCCAGGAGGAGAGGCCTCAGCATAAACTGAACTTCCTGGCACCTTGATCTTGGACTTCTTGACCCTCTGGGACTGCGAGAAAACAAATGTCTTCTGTTTAAGCCCCCAGACTGTTCTATTCTGTTATGGAAGCTCTAGACTAATATAATGTAATGTTATTCTTAATCTCATTTGATGCATGGACAGTGAGGCTTGGTGAACTTAAGGGGCTTGCCCCAAGGTCATACCTGGTGAGTGGCAAAGCTGGGCTGTGAATCAGGCACTGGCTACCAAGTCCACACTCTACCTGAACCTGCCTCCAAGTTCAAGAGCAGGGGCTGGGCATCCCAGAAGTAGGTGGCCAGGCCCGAACAGCAGGGACAGTCTATATCAAGGAGCATGGGTGGAGGAACGGGGCACATTTTGGCCAAGACTTCCAAGCTGTTTCCAAGACCTGCCTGCTATGCCCAGCGTCTGAAGGCCGGTGGTAGGGAGAGGGGCTGACCGCATCCTGTGTGACTACAAGCTGGCTGTGGCCACAGGGAGTCATCTGCAGCCTGGCTTAGAGCCGGAGCAGTTCTACAGTGGAAAAGGTTCCCAGGTCGGTGGTAAGCTCCCTGTCCCTGAAGGTATTCAAGCACTGCTGTTGGACCTCCACCTACTAGCGATGTTTGGGGAAGAATGAACAGCAAGAAGATATTTTCATACAGTATGAACAGCAAGAGTAGACATTTTCAATAGTTCTCTCCAGCCTCAAGCAGCTGTGGAATATAGAAGGGACAGCAGTTAGAAGAGTTCCTGGAAAAGAAAAAACTTCCCGATCAGCTCTGCCTGAAATTCTTGCTCATNGCAGCCTGGCCTAGAGCCAGAGCAGTTCTACAGTGGAAAAGGTTCCCAGGTCGGTGGTAAGCTCCCTGTCCCTGAAGGTATTCAAGCACTGCTGTTGGACCTCCACCTACTAGCGATGTTTGGGGAAGAATGAACAGCAAGAAGATATTTTCATACAGTATGAACAGCAAGAGTAGACATTTTCAATAGTTCTCTCCAGCCTCAAGCAGCTGTGGAATATAGAAGGGACAGCAGTTAGAAGAGTTCCTGGAAAAGAAAAAACTTCCCGATCAGCTCTGCCTGAAATTCTTGCTCATTTTCCAAGTCCCAACTCAGATATCACCTCATCCAAGAGGTCTTCCTTAACTCTCTCTCCCTCCGACCTCCTCCTGTCCAGGTCGGTGGCATGGGAGGGTCCTACTGGGGCTTCATAGGCGGCGCTAGTGGTAAAGAACCTGCCTCTCGATGAAGGAGATGAAAGAGACTTGGCTTCGATCCCTGGGTCGGGAAAACTTCCTCGAGGAGGGCATGGCAACCCACTCCAGTATTCTTGCCTGCAGACTCTCATGGACAAAATAGCCTGGCAGGCTACAGTCCATGGGGTTGCCAAGAATCAGACACAACTGAAGTGACTTATCACGCCCGCCCGCACGAGTCTAACTGGCAAAACTAGAAATGACATGTGACAGTTATAGGGAGACACAGTTCATCTTGATACAGTGATATGTATCTCCCGTCTCTATGATGTCAGAGAGGCCTAGGGTTTAAATCCTTGTATCTGCCACTTCCTGCCTTTGGGGGGAGTGCCTCAATCCCTCTGAACTACAAGTTCCTCAGCTGTAAAATGCTTTCATCTCAGAGGATGAAACCAAAGATGAAAGATATCAATAATATCTGGCGATACAATATGGTGTATGGGCCACCGGCACTTGGCCTGTGATCAGGATATGCAAATTTCCTTCAGTCTCGGGGAAGGCAGTAAGGTAGCGGAGGTAGTGAGCTGCCTGACACTGGGTGTATTCAAGCAGATGTCAGAGTCTGAGTGTAGGATCGGGGTCGGAGGATCTCTTGTTTGCACTGAAATAAAGATTGTACTCAGCAGTGTCCTTATGAGTTCTTACAACTCTCTAAAATCACACTTGGCCTTGGCCAGCTATGGAAAGAGCGGACATGGTCTCCACCCACCTCCACCAGGCTATGAAAAATAGGAGTCCACACACAACGCCTGATTCCCTTTATAAAAAATGTCCAGAAAAGGCAAAATTTACAGAGACAGAGGGTAGCTTGGTTGTTGCCTGGGGCAGAGGGCAGGAACAGGGACTGACAGAAAATAGGAACCAGGTTTCTTTCGGAGGGTGATGGAAATAGTCTAAAATTAGATTGTAGTGATGGTTATGCAACTTCATAAATTTACTACAAATCATTGAATCATACCCTTAAAGTGAGAGAATTTTATGGTGCATAAATTTTGCCTCTATAAAGCTGTTAAAAACAAAACCAAAACAGTCACCAATAAAACAGGATTCCAGAGGAACCAGCGGTGTGGTGGAGGGTGATGTCCACGCCCCACAGGAAGCATGGTGGTAGCAGGTTGAGGTCGGAGGTCAGGAGGCCTGAGGTCACCTCCCCTCTCCTCCACCTGTGGCTTCGCCTGGGTACTTCCTTGTCATCTTTTGTTGTGTAAGATGGGAGGAAATGGAACAGACCCACTGGCCAACCTCATTAAAAGCCTGCAGAGAACCTCAGGCGACGTGAGGATGTGGGTCTGCAGAAGGGTGAGGAATCCTGAGTCCTGGAGGAGACTGGCCTCCGGAAGACTTCAGAGACCAGTGCTGTGTGGCAGCTCAGAGCATCTTGTGGTTCTGGGTCTCTGAGTTAGGATAAAAGCCAAGGACTTGGCCTGGCCTTGTCTTAAGGCACTGCTGGGTCCACCTGAGGGAGGAGAAGGCGCAACCCATTATCTGCTGAGCACCTACTATGTGCTGGGGAGGGTGGGTATTCACCCTGGTGATGTGACTGCCTGGGGACCTGCAGACCCACAGCGAAGTCTTATCTGGGCACCAGACCTATGCACTACGGACAGATCTGACTTGCTCACGGTTGTAAAGCTGTCTAGTTTCAATATAAATGAGAAGTCAGTATTTATCAAACCTTGGCTTCCCAGGTGGCTAGTGGTAAAGAGTCCACCTGCCAATGCAGGAGACCTGGATTCAGTCTCTGGGTTGGGAAGATGCCCTGGAGGAGGAAATGGCAACCCACTCCAGTGTCCTTGCCCGGGAAATCCCCTGGACAGAGGAGCCTGGCGGACTACAGTCCATGGAGTTGCAAAAGAATTGGACACAACTGAGCAACTACACAGCAATATTTATCAGACCCATTTAACATGGAAGTAAACCATAGCTATGGAAGCCACGTCACTTGCCTGAGCCTGCACAGGAAGTGGCAGAAGTCAGATTTGAAGCCAAGGTCTTTGTCAAGCAGGAGAATAACTTTCAAAGCAATCTAAACGAAAGTGGATTCTTGGCTACTAGTGAGCTCCCCATCACTAGAGGTATGTAAGCAGAGGCTTAATCTCAAGAAGTCAAAACAGATGACTTTGGAAGCCCTCCCAGTCCACTTAGCTTGCGAGTCCACAAATCCGTGCTGGTCATTTTCCTTGAGAGTTAAAACTGTACTGAGAGGAAAGTAGAAAAGCCCGAGCCATTTCTGAACCCCTGAGGGAGGGGGCGGGGATGTAGAGGGCAGGGCCTGGCTGGTATGTCCTCAGCTGGAAGGATAGCTCCTCTGAGCTCCTTCTGCACACCACCGCTGATTGCTGTTTGGGGCTAATATGATACTCGAATACACTGGCTGGACTGGGGCGAGCATCACTGGGCTCCAGGCAACTGCACTTCATCCTAAACTAGCCCTGGGAGTGGGGGCAGAAAGAACAGGAGCTGCCAGCCCAAAGCTGCTGCGCAGCTGGGCAGAAGGGCCCTGTCTGGCCCTCTAGCCAGAGACCTGTTTCACACCTGCCCCACCTCTGCCTACAGGGGCACTCGGATCTGGCCTCCCCGAGGACTCAGCATCCTCCCAGCTCTGGACTCACTACGGGATGAGCTCAGCCACTTCCCAATCAAGAGCCCCAGGCCTGGGAGAGGCCCTGGCTCCCTTTCAAGTGCTGGCTGGCCCTGGAACAGGGCGAGGGAGGCTGGGCCTCAGAGGAGGGGGTTGGGCTCGGGGCTTCCTCTGCCTCCTCCTCTTCAGGGGGCTCCCCAAGCCAGCACTGAGGCTGGGAAGGCCAGGGGCCCTCCGGACACACATCGCCATCCACTTCGGGGCCCTCCAGGCTCCCCAGCCTCTACCCTGCTCCACCCTCAGAGGGGATCTCTGCTTGCTCTTCCTTCTCTCAGTGCCTCCCTCTGGACCTAGATCCCAGATGTACAGAAGGCACTTTAGCCTCTTCTGCTCAGTGGTTAAGGAATCCACCTGCAAAGTAGGTTCGATTCCTGGGTCGGGAAGATCCCCTGGAGAAGGGATAGGCTACCCACTCCAGTATTCTTGGGCTTCCCTTGTGGCTCAGCTGGTGAAGAATCTGCCTGCAATGTGGGAGACCTGGGTTTGATCCCTGGATTGGGAAGATACCTTGGAGGGAAAGGCTACCCACTCCAGTATTCTGGCCTGGAGAATTCCATGGACTGTATAGCCCATGGGGTCGCAAAAAGTCGGACAAAATTGAGCGTCTTTCACTTTCACTTTCACCCCAGAAACAGTGACTGGAGGCTGGGGATGGAAGGCATGAACGCACAGACTAACTGCAGTACAAGACAGTTACAGCAGCCGCTCAATGTCCTAAGTCAGACAGGGACAAAGATGGTTACCTGGGCTCTCGTACTCTCCTGAGAGAATGTTCCAGCAATGGAGCCGGGCTCCTCCATGGCTCAGGGTGGCCCAGCCCCACACTGGCTCCTTCTCTTCACCTGCTGCAGACTCAGCCATGCCCTCCAGAAGACAGCCTGCCCCCTGCTGTGGTCCAGGAGCCCCACGCAACCATCCATCTTCCTCACCATCCTTCCTCTGCATAAACCCTTCCATGGCTCCCTGGCACTCCTGGGGAAAAGCCCAAACTCAGAGCACAAGACGCCTATTGATAGTGCCCTCCCCTCCCCCACACCCAGCAGCACCCCTGTAGCTCCTTGAATGCGGGGCCTCTATCACGCCCCAGGGACTTTGCATTGGCCAATCCTTCTGCCAGGAATCCACTCCCCTCCCCTAAGTCACACACAGATGTCTTTGTCCACCTTTAAGTCATTCACAATCCAAGCCTTCCCCAAGACCTGCCCCTTCCCCAGCGTGGGCTCCTTCACCCCCTCTAAGTGTGACTGCACCACAGTGTATTAGAGTCTGGCTGTCGGCCTATTGTTCTCAAACTTGATCTTGCATCAGAATCCTCTGGAAGGCAGCAGAGAACACACACTGGGAAGGGCAGACTGTCAGAAAGTGGACAGGAATGAGCAATTGTCTTGCTAGGAACATGGAAGCGTGGGCTGGACCGAGCCCTGGGACGCGGTGACAAAAGAGGGCCTGGTCACACAGCCAGACTTGTGTCTACGAGCCTCCCACCTCAAGCTTGGTAGGAATGTGACCTCTCAGGCTACCGCCCCAGGACTCCAGGACACAACACTGGAGACCCTCAAGGCTCAGAGCAAACTGGAGCCAAGGACATGCAGGCTGCCCTGGCTCCAACAGGACCACTGGCACTGACCGCAGCACTTTGGGCCCTGATGGCCATTTGATGCAACGGCCAGCTGTCCACTGTCCCCTTCTGACTGTCTATCTGCCCTGAAGGCAGAAAAAAAGGAGAAAATTCCCAGGCTTGGGAAGCTCTGCATTCTAAGAGAATATTACTGGGGAAGGGGAGGGAAAAAGCTGGAAGGTGGCAGAGAGTGGGTGGGGGGTACTGGCTTTTATATTTAAATCCTTTCACTTGAATTTTTAAGGAGCATGTATTACTTCTATAACAATAACCTTCAAAAACAATTTTTGTCTTAAAAATGCAAAGCAGTCTGCAAAACTGTTCAGAAGGGGAAGTCTATGCCACAATAGCTCAGGGATGAAGCTTACATCATCATCCTCTTTTGAGCATCTACCTTGAGCCCAGAGCGCTACTCCACGTTGTAACACCCGTCATTTAATCTAATGCTCATCGCAGCTCTACGAGTTGGAAGCTATTAGTATTATCATTTTCTAGATGAGAAACAGAATTTGATTCAGGCTAAATAACATGCCCAAGATTACCCTCCCTTGGAGCAGGGGTCTGAACTCTCGCGTGTCTGACAGACAGATGTAAGGTCTGACAGATCTCAGGTTTCGTCCTTAGATCAGGGTACACACCACGCTGCCTCCTGCAACCGAAGCTGAAAAACTGACAGGCCCCCAAAGCCATTTGTTTTGTGTTTACTCCACTATTTTAAAGCCACTGGTTTTGCACAGGAACCCAAATCAAACTGTCAAAGAAAACAAACCCAGCACCTGGTATCAGCAAATCACCTTGGAAATTTGGGCCAAGGCGAGGAAAGTGTGCATGACAGTGAATCCACTGTGATCCCCCCATTCGTCCAACCATTCCCCACCCCCTGACTGAAGCCTGGTATGCCTGGCTCTGTGCTAGACGCTGGGGACCAGAGAGCGTGAGATGCCCTCAGCCCCCAGGAGAGGATTGGTGAGCACAAGGCAGACAGGAGCCCTTAGTACCCTCCAACTTGCCAGCTTTGTGTCCTCCAGAAGGAACCCGGCCCCTGCAATCTAGGACCCAAACAAGCATTACAGGCAGTGAGAGGAGAACACAGCCCTGTAACCCAGGCCCGCAGCTGGCCTTTCTCTCCCAAGCGTCTTCCTGTGCCTAATGCCAAGCTTGGTCTTGGCAATCCAGTCTGTGTGTACACCAGACCAGCTAGATGTGGAGGGTTCTGTGGCATTTCATCCATTAGCCCCAAGATGGAAAGGAAGGGGTTACGCAAAGCTCCAGGAACTGCAGAGGCAGGATGGGATTTCTCCCCACGTTCCAACCTGCAGACTTGAGTGCATCTACACTGCCAGGAGCTCCTCTGGCCGGTGGTATCCACGGGGCCAGCTGGAGGGCAGAGACTGCCCCAAGCACAGTCTGAGCTGCTGAGAGCAGGCAGCGTGGCTGCCCCATTCAACAAGATCAACCGGATCCCATGTGCCTCTCAGAGACCCCGGAACACAGCATGTTCGATGGCTGAATGAATGAATGTGATTTTGAGGAAGGCAGCTATGTCCCCATTTGGAGATAGGAGGGGTGTGACTCTTGACCCCATCACCGTTTTGGGGGACAGGGACATAGGCTGCCTTTCAGGCACCTTACAAACAGTCTGTTGAGGATTCTTCCCACAGAGTTTTACAACTGAAAATATCAATAATGTTACCACCAATAGCATCAGCGCCACATTATGGGTACTGAGCTCCGGCAGGTGTGCTATCCAGCACATTATCTCAGTTATTTCACTGCGTCTTCACATCAGTCCTGTGAGATACAGAGTATTATTAGCCCCAATTTGTAGATGAGCAAACTGAGGCTCAGCGGGCCAAGCCTATGCCAGTAGCAGAGCTGGGGTCTGCACCCAGGTCTGACTCAGAATAAAAGTTTAAAGCTGGAAGGGGCCTCACCCCTCATGTTACAAAGCACAAACTGCAGCACAGGGCGGCTGAGGTCCTCAGGAGCACAGCACTCGAGGGCGGCCCTACCTTCAGCAGCCACTAGGCCTGCTGCTTGCTGTCCCTGATCACGGTTCCGAAGTTCTGCAAAGAACCTTGAGATGGGAAGATTAATTATTCTTGGTCGGAGTGCGCACTGTCTCTTCTAAAGGGCCCCTCCAAAACTCCCTCTCCTGGGCATGGAAGGGAAAAGGAGGAGACAGAAGAGCCACGCAGCGCCAAACCCAGCCTGTGGGTTAAGCCTTGCGCGGCCAAGCCTGGAGGACTGCCCAGAAGAAGCTGACTGTCCTGTCTCACTTCCTGCCTGGTACAGTCTTCCCAGCTGCAGAGTTCCTGCCTCCAGGCGTCAGCTCTCACTGTTCTTTCTCCTAGAAAGCCCTCCCCCCAGCGTCTTCTCCTGTTCCAAGTCCTATCCAGTTTTCAAAGCCGAGATCAAATACACTGCTTTCCCCTGATTTCCCACTGCTATCACCACNACAGTCTTCCCAGCTGCAGAGTTCCTGCCTCCAGGCGTCAGCTCTCACTGTTCTTTCTCCTAGAAAGCCCTCCCCCCAGCGTCTTCTCCTGTTCCAAGTCCTATCCAGTTTTCAAAGCCGAGATCAAATACACTGCTTTCCCCTGATTTCCCACTGCTATCACCACCCGGCAGAGTCCGCCTGAACTGGTCTTTGAACCTCCTAGCCTTCCTTCATATTTCTGCTCCCATCCCTCCCCTTCTCCACCTCAAATGACAGGACTTACTTTCCTGTCTATCTCCCTTACAACCAGGTGGCTCGGAGCAGGGCCCCCAGCGAGGCTGGGAGCAGGTTGGCCTGCTCTTGACTGGTGCACACCCCTGACTGTGTTTGCATACAGATCTCTAACCTTCCTTCCTCTTCAGGGCCCATCGCCAGCTTCATCTTAAACTCTCAGTCCTAGAGGGTGAGGACCAAATCATTCCAGTGTCTGCAGCATCAATCATAAGTGGGGGCTTTAATAAATAATGTGGAAAATAATTGTGACAAACATCCGCCAAGTCCAACTACAGTTTGGCATTGAATGAGACACTATATGAGGGGTTGGGGGCAAAAAACCCAGAGGAAAGATCCTGCCCTCGGTGGATCTCACAGAGGAGATGGGAGGGATCCTTGAGGGCAGGGACCTTCCGACTGTGCCCACTCCTAATCCCCAGCAAATAAACAGTGTCTGGAACCCAGTAGGAGCTCAAAAGAGAAAGGCTGTAAAAATGAATTAATACATGTTGACCCAAGAGCAGTGAGCACCCCATATAAGGCAGGGTGGTGCTGAACGCCGAGTTGGTCTGTGCGGTGAGTCAGAGCTGCAGAATTCACAGGGGAAAGAGATGGAGAGAGAGAGAGACACGGGTACAGGGCCAGAGGTTTGTGGTTGACCGAAATCAACGAAGGGCAGATCTTAAAAAGCACTTGGCCACAGTTGCCTGGGAGGCAGCATCAAACACTGTGGTTTTCCATCTTTT
The DNA here is from genome assembly GCA_006410615.1 of Neotragus moschatus. NCBI lineage: Eukaryota > Metazoa > Chordata > Mammalia > Artiodactyla > Bovidae > Neotragus > Neotragus moschatus. The sequence goes on from SJYA01002088.1 coordinate 2,456,510, forward strand.
TTCTGCAGAGCAATCTTTTCTCAAATGAAATCATACACCGTACCATAAATGCATAACAGAGCTTCCTCGGTGGACGTCAGCTGGGGCTACGAGGCTGGCCTGCAAACCCAGGGACTCCTGGGGCCCCTCCAGCTCAACCAGGGACCGCCTCCTCTCCTCTCCCATCCCTCCGAGAGGCCCCAGGAAGGAGGTGGTTGAGGGGAGGGCTGTGGGCCCTCTCTGGGCTGTCATAGGCCAGGTCTTCTGGGAGGCTATTTAGGGCAAATAAATGCTAAAGTGGGCTTCCTGGTGGCTCAGCCATAAAGAATCTGCTTGCAATGCAGGAGAGGCAAGTTCGATCCCTGGGTCGGGAAGATACCCTGGAGGAGGGCACGGCAACCCAGTCCAATATTCTGGCTGGAGAATCCCATGGACACAGGAGCCTGGTGGGCTACAGTCCATAGGGTCACACAGAATCAGACACGACAGAAGCGACTTAGCACAGACACACGCAAATGCTAAAGTGGCACAAGAAACTCCCCTCAGAGATGAGGGAGTGGGGGTGGCAAAAAGAAAGCAAAAGGCCCTCCCAGCAAGGGAAGAGCAACCCAAAGCCTCCAGGTAAGTGGGAGCTGTTGTGACTCAGCTGGTCAAGAATCCACTGCAATGCGGGAGACCTGGGTTCCATCCCTGGGTTGGGAAGATGCCCTGGAGAAGGGAAAGGCTATCCACTCCAGTATTCTGGCCTGGAGAATTCCATGGACTGTATATAGTTCATGGTGTCGCAAGGAATTGAATACGACTGAGCGACTTTCAGTTTCAAGTGGTACCTGAAATAGTGTGGTGGTTACTAGGGAACACAAGGACTCAATTTAGGTCGCGCTTGCTTTCTGGACTATGCTTTCGGAAAGTGAAGCGCCACTTGCAGTGTGTGTGTGTGTGTGTGTGTGTGTGTGTGTGTGTGTGTGTGTGTGTTTCAGATACCAGATCCACTGAAACTGAATGCACCCGTCAGAGAGAAGCTACCTGGATGCTGTAGGCCACAGGAAGAGTCCGTTTAGCACAAACCAGCCCCCACTCCCTGCCACGGGCACCAGTAGGGAGCACCTGTTGCTGTATCTGCTCAGCATCCCTTCCTCCTTCTTCTGAAAATAGCACCCTGGTTTCACCTTTGAGGTACCAGCCCTCTCACAATTTCAGGCTGAATCCTTCCACTCACAACACACACACACACTCACACACCCCTCCAAACACAGATCACTCAACACTGGCCTAGTCTGGTCAATGAGCACATTCTCTTCTTCAGTGATTGGTCAGAGGTGGTCGTGTGACCCAATACCAGCCAATAAGCTTCGACTCTGGGGCTTTCCGTATTCCCTGCAGCTGACCTTCACTTCTGGCCCATCACTGGTTCTTCTGACCTGGGCAGCAGCTCTAGCCTTCCCCTCAGACCCAAGGACCAGGCACAGGCCAGTAGCCTGTGGGGCTTACCCGTACCCCAGTGTTCCCAACTGTCTGGCCCCACCTAGGGTTGTGTTTTGGCTGATCTAGTGAGATCCCTCCAACCTGGGCTCTAATTCACTCTTGGAAAATAGAAGCTCTCCTTTCATTGGGTTTGCAATGAACAGGATGTCAGCCTGGAGCTGCTGACCGCTGCCCTAGGCCACGTGGGGAGTGCTTACTAGGGACTGAATCCCACAAGGAAGGAAGCAGAAGACACAGACCTGGGCATCTCTTGAAACTTGGACACCAATAAACAGGCCCCAGATTGCCACGGTATTGGAAAACAAAACGACCAAACAAAAACGAATGCATTGCGTGTCTTCCTGCTTTCTCAGGTTTGAAATGAGTGTTGGCTCCCAAATGATGCAGCATCTGACCTCAGTTCAGGCTTTGCCTGGCTTCCCTGGTGGCTCAGACAGTAGAGAATCTGTCTGATAACGCAGGACACCCGGATTCAATCTTTGGGTTGGGAAGGTCCCCTGGAGAAGGAAATGGCAACCCACTCTAGTATTTTTGTCTGGAGAATTCCATGGACGGAGGAGTCTGGGCGGGCTCTAATCCGTGGAGCTGCAAGAAGTCGGACACAACTGAGCAACTAATACTTCGCTCATCACCCCACCCCGCCCCACCACCCAGTGTCAGCTGCCCCACCGAGGGGTCTCGTTTGGCTGATCTAATGAGACCCCTCCAACCTGGACTCAGATCCATTCACTCCGCCCCCATCCCTCCTTGTTCTGTTCACTGAACTTCAGTTCGGCTGCAAGAAACAGACACCGCACAGTGACTGAGGGCCCTCCTGAGCTCGGGGTGGGAGGAGTCACACCATGACGTTGGTCTATGCCTCAAAGAGACCCGCTGGGGGTAGAGGCAGTGGGGTACGACTGGGCTCAGTTGGTGGGGACAGTTCCTCGATCTTTTACCTGCTGTATCATCTTGGGCAAGCTGCTCTCTCTGTCTCAGGAGCCTCAGCTTTAAGTGGGGGTCATAGCAGCACATCCCTGACAGAAGGACAAAAGTCTACAAACTGCCAGCAGCAGCTGGCGGTGATGAGACGGCACAAGAGGAATTCTCACTCGTTGCTGGCGGGCACGCAAAGTGAAACAGCCACTTCGGAAGACGGCGTGGCAGTTCCTTACACAGCTAGATATACGCTTACCAAATAATTCAGCAAGCATGCTCCTACATATCCACCCAACGATTGCAAAGTTATGTACACACAAAATCCTGCACAGGAATGCTTATAGTAGCTTTATTCATAACCACCCCCAAACTGGTAATAACCAAAATGTCTTTCAACAGATGAATGGATAAACAAATTGTGGTGCCTTCTGTGGAATATTATTTAGTGACAAAAATGAATGAGCCGTCAAGTCATGAAAAGCCATGGAGGAATGCACATTGCAAAGTGAAAGAAGCCAGTCTGATAGTGGTACCTACTATATGATTCCATTATCTGATGTTCTGGAAATGGCAGAAAGAAGGCAGTAGATGGACCACTGGTCTCTGGGGGTGAGGAAGAAGGCACGGAGGGTGGAAAAGGGGGATCGTGTCATCTGGCAACGCAGAGGGCCCCTCAGCACCCACTGCCCCTCCTTTCTTTTCAATAGAATTATAACTGGACAGATAACCCCCCAGAATAAAGACTCTAACTCCCAGCCTCTCTTGCAGCTAATTGTGCCACAGGACTCCATTCCGGCCAATGGGACCTGAGAGGAAGTGATGCGTGCACCCTCTTAAAGGAAGGGGCACCGTCTCCTTTCCCGATCTCTTCCTTCTTGCCGACCAGAATGGAGAGACACTGTCACGGGCCCTCATGGGTCATGTAGACAAGCGATGGATACAACCACGGGACAAAAAGGAACTCGGGTCCCTAATGTTTTTGTGTCAAAGGATCCCTTTAGCTTAGAAATTTCCTTAGAGAAAAATCAACCTGTCTCTTGCTTAAGGAACTTTAGTTTGCATTTTTATCACATACAACCAAGTGATTATCCTTGTAAATGCAAGGACCCTCAAGAATTGTCCTGAGGATTCTGCATAATATAGGTAAAACAGCTTCACTCACTCAATCATTCATTCAGCAAATAACAGCCAGTTTACTCTGCTGGCTTCCCTGATGGCTCAGGCTGTAAACTGTCTGCTCAAAGTACAGCAGACCTGGGTTCAGTCCCTGGGTTGAGAAGGTCCCCTAAAGAAGGAAATGGCAACCCACTCCAGTACTCTTGCCTGGGAAATCCCATGGATGGGGGAGCCTGGTAGGCTACAGTCCATGGGGTCGCAAAGAGTCGGATACGACTGAGCGACTTCACTTTCACTTTCTTACTCTGCTGGGATCTGGGAGTTCAACTAGGAACGAGACAGACAAACCTCTGTCCTCTGGAGTGTATATTCTATTGCAGGAGACAGACAAGGACTCAACATGAGGATGAGTTAATTACAGATTGTCACAAGTACAGTGATGAAAAGTTATGACCAACCTAGATAGCATATTCAAAAGCAGAGACATTCCTTTGCCGACTAAGGTCCGTCTAGTCATGGCTATGGTTTTTCCTGTGGTCATGTATGGATGTGAGAGTTGGACTGTGAAGAAGGCTGAGCGCCGAAGAATTGATGCTTTTGAAGTGTGGTGTTGGAGAAGACTCTTGAGAGTCCCTTGGACTGCAAGGAGATCCAACCAGTCCATCCTGAAGGAGATCGACCCTGGGATTTCTTTGGAAGGAATGATGCTAAAGCTGAAGCTCCAGTACTTTGGCCACCTCATGCAAAGAGTTGACTCATTGGAAAAGACTGTGATGCTGGGAGGGATTGGGGGCAGGAGGAGAAGGGGACGACAGAGGATGAGATGCCTGGATGGCATCACTGACTCGATGGGCATGAGTCTGAGTGAACTCCGGGAGTTGGTGATGGACAGGGAGGCCTAGTGTGCTGTGATTCATGGAGTTGCAAAAAGTCGGACACGACTGAGCAGCTGAACTGAATGAATGCTTACTGTGTTCTAAGCTCACTACATGTCCTGTTTGAAGGGCTGTTCATATATTACTTCATTTTATCTTCCCCAGAAACCCAAGAGAGGGGTGCTGTGGCTTTCTCATTTGACTGAGGAGGAAGCAGAGTCACAGAAATGTTGAGAAACCTGCCCAAGGTCACACAGCTAGTAATTAGTGACACAGAACCCAACTCTGCTCGATTTTAAAGCCTTAACCACGGGGCTCTCCTGTTAACGAAGGGAATACAACAAGACACAGTGATAAAGAATGATTAGGGTGATGTCAGCAGCAACAAAACCAACAAAAGCTGCTGAACATCCCGAGCTCCCTTACCTGGGTAGCCAGTGTTGAGAAGTCTGGAAAAAGATTGTGCCCACGTTTTTAGGAGTTCAAATGCAAAGGGTTCACGTTGCTTTGATGACAGCGTCAGAAGTTCTGGCCCCTGCAAGCCCCGGCTGCCAAGGAGGTGCCCACCTACGAGAGACAAGCAGAACCAGTCATGACTGCTAGTGGGGGACCCCATCAGCTCACACTGCCCAAGGTCTGTTTGTTTAAAATGCACTCCAGGCCCTGAGGAGAGAGTGAGAAGGGTGGCTGGCAGGCGGGAGCCTGGGCCTGGGCCTCAGGACTGGGGAGTCACCCTCTAGGTCCCGGCTGAACTTGCCTGCAAACCATTCCAAGACACAAAGCTATGCATACACCTGCGTGTACATCCTGAATAGAAATATGCAAGCGTCACGCCCACTGTGTCTAGCACGGCGCCCTTTGCAGAGCGGGAGGCTTGATGAATGTTTCCCGATTGGCTTTGATGTGAAACATCATTTTATATGTCTGAGTGAGTGGGAGGAAACTGAGAGTTCACGCACATTGGTGGAGTTTTTTTCCTCGTGTGAAAATACACTCCTGGGATGCTCCATCCAGCCAGACCAATGGCCTCATTTTATCAATGAGGAGACCCCCCACCCCGACACAGAGAGGGGCAGAGACTTGCCCAAAGTCACAGAGCAAGTTGGTGACAGAGTGAGGCCAAAACTGCAGGTTTCACCTAACCCATGCCTGGGTGCTCTCTCCCGGGCCACGCCCTCCCTTGTGGTTGTCAGACGGGCACCCCATGGAGCAGTGTGGGCTCTGCTCCCGGCCTGACAGATGAATGCTGCTCACAGGACTGAACGGAGAGTGGTTCTCTGGCTGCGTTCAAGCCTGGACAAGCCATGGGAGGTAGTGCTCCCGGNTAACCCATGCCTGGGTGCTCTCTCCCGGGCCACGCCCTCCCTTGTGGTTGTCAGACGGGCACCCCATGGAGCAGTGTGGGCTCTGCTCCCGGCCTGACAGATGAATGCTGCTCACAGGACTGAACGGAGAGTGGTTCTCTGGCTGCGTTCAAGCCTGGACAAGCCATGGGAGGTAGTGCTCCCGGTGGCTGGGAGCATGGGCTTGCAGGCAGATGGACCTCCGTCACATGTTGGGGCAACCTCTTTCCAGGAGCGAGAGACCCTGTGGGAAGCAGGTGTCCTCTCAGAGCATCAGCCTGAGAATGAGAAAACAAGTAGCATCTCTCTTGAAGGATTGCAGGGAGTGAAAACGACTCTCCTAAGTCTGTGGGGCCACGGCAGAGCATCTGGCTCACAGCCATCATCCCCAAAAGCTAGGGAGGCGACCCAGAGCAGGGTCTGTGAGAGTTGGAGCATTGGACTTAGGAGGTGCCTTGCGCCCTTGGCAAGTCTTTAGACAAAAAATCTTTCGATGTTGCCAGCGATTCATGTTCTCAGCTCCCACTGTCCATCCCCATCTCCCCCTTCACAGCCCAGCGTGGGGCCCGAGCTCCGTGTACCTGCCTCTCCCTGCTGGCTGCAACTCCCCACCTACCCACAGGCTCCCCACACCCCAGCCCACATTTCACCAGCCAGCAAAATGCAAATGTCATTAGCGTGCTGCAAGCTGGCGAGCTAATGTCACCAGACGGCACATGAGAAGTGGAGCGGGCTGGAAGGTGGGGGACGAATTCCCCAGGAGGGGTGGCGTTCTCAGCTTCCCCATGACGGCGTGATGGAGGGCTAAATGAACGGCTGCAGGAAAGAGGTGACCTGGAGACCGTTCTGGCAGCCTCTCTGCAGCTGTGGCTTTTTCCAGGTTCACCGTGGCCGCCTGTGGCCCTGCTTCAACCCCCATCTGGATGACGGATGTGTCTCGGCCTCTCTGGGCCTCCACCTCCTCCCCCAACTGATGAAGAAGCTCACAGGCGGGACACTCAACCTCCACCCTCTCATTTCCATCCCAGCCCGTGCTCCCTAAAACCTGATGAGAGAAGTAGGCCACCCCCTCAATTAACACGGCAGTGGGGGAGGGGCGCATCCTCTCTCCCAGGAGCAGGTGGCGGCATTGGACCCCTTGGATCCGCAGGCAGGACTTCTGGGTTCCAGCCCCAACACGGAGCTAACTTGCCCTGAGCACTCGGGCACATCCTCCCCTTCGTGGGATTCTTAGCTTCTCTAGTTGTGAAAGGGGGTGTCAGACTCACCACCAGCCCCAACAGTCTCTCCAAGTCAGCTCTAACCACCACCACCCACCCCACCGCAAGCAACTCACAGGCAGAGATGCCAATGTCAGGTCCTTCTCTCTCTGTGTGTTTTGGCTGTGCTACACACTTGCACAATCGTAATTCCTTGACCAGGGATCAAACCCATGCCCCCTGCAGGGGAAGTTCAGAGTCTCCAACCCTGGAGCACCGTGGAAGCCCGAGGCTCCTCCTCCTCTCATGCCCCGTGATGTTGGCACTGATGACACCAGCAGGCACGTGAAGGCTTCCGGAGGAGAGGGCAGATGTGTGTGCGTGTGTGGATACGAGGGCAGGGCACTGTGGGCAGGGTGCCCGGGTGAGCGAAGGCATGGGGAGACCCAGCATGGGGGGAGCACTTGGAGCCAAAGCTGCCCATGAGGTGGTTGGAAAATGAGATGGAAGAGTCCTGTGGTCAGTGCTTTCCACACCTGTTCCCCTTGAATCCTAACATTGCTAGCTTTCCCAACTTACTGATGAGAAACTGAGGCTCAGAGAGGTTAAATAATGGGCAGAGCCACAGCACCAATTGCATTTGAACTTCAGAGCTGATTTAAGAGCAGAAGCTCTTGACTGCTGTGGGATGCTGCTGTCTAGACTGTTTGAAATAGAAGGACCACTGGAGAAATTCAGAGCCTTTGTGTCATATAACACATGCAAGGAGTGGGGGAGTTGCATGTGTGAACGTGTGGACGTTGTAAATGTGGGTGGGTCACTGCTGAATGAAGTCGCTGCCCGAAGCCGGGGTCCAGAAATGCCTAATGGAGAGGACACGGCTGAGTGGCCAACGGGGCTGGGGAGTGGGCAGGCAGAGGGCCTGGCCTACCCCATGGTGGCCCCCGAAGCCTTGCTCTGCTGGCTAGGAGTTGGGCCTGTGCTCACAGGTCCCGCCATGCAGCCTGGCCCGCATCACTTATTTCTGGATCCCATGCTCCTCTGACTGCTGCCCAGGAGGGTGGCATGTCCTGCCCTTGGCCTCTTTCTTGCTCAGTCTTCTCCATGGCCCCTTGGGTTGCCTGCCCCAGCTGGGGACAGGTCCTGCAGAACGAGCCTGGTAGACACCTGGGGCTGCTGCCAGCGAACGGGGAAGCCAGCAGGTGAGTGGCACTGTGCACCCACTGGGGACCACCAGACCTGGACTCCAGCCACCAGCCACTGGCTGTGTGATCGCGGCTGCAGCCCGCCTCTCTGACCCCAGGGACCCTCTCCTGAGCTGCTAAGGTGACCGCCTAAGGGAAAAGGCTTGCAAACCATAACGTTCTGAGCCCACAGAGAGGGCTGTGGTGGCCAAGGCAACCCAGGAAGCAGTAGAGAGTTCCCGAGGGAGCAGTGACTGGGAATCCAACCAAGGCCTTTATGTTAAGTTCCCCTGCTCCTCCTCTGGGCCTCAGTCTCCCCATCCATAAAGCAGAGGGTCTTCAGGCTCGGATACGGAGTAGTGCTCAGCCCCTCCATGTCGACTGTTCTTCACCCTGATTCTCTGTTAAGGTCACAGCAGGATTTCACTCGTCAGAAACCAGAGGGCTCTTCATGCAGCAGTAAGCTGAGTAACTGCAGCCTGAGATGGGGAAGTTTTGACGGGTGGAGAGAGGTTTCATGGTTGCATGTTCAAGTCACTGACCAAGAAGGAATGACTCTGAGCAGACAGAAGGAAGCATGCAGGAACAGAGGGAAGCAGAGATGCTGGAAGCTGATAGAACGTGGACAAACTCTCTCGCCAAGTTGCACTGGGCTGGCCCTGAATGACAAGACACAAGGCGTTCTATTTCCAGGAGACCTCGAGGGACAGGAGCACTAATGGCGGGCATTAATGGAGCACCTGCTGTGTACTGGGACTCTGGGGTGCCAGGTGAGGTACCAACTCTGCCTTAAAAAGAGCTCCTGTTACAGGGAAGAGTGAGCATGCCCAGGTCTCCATACTTCAAAGTGGCTTCGGGGGGCTCATCACTTTGCTTTCAGTTCCGAAGAAGGAGGGGCCCCTTCCTGCTTAGGCCTCAGGGAAGCCTTCCTGGAGGAGGAGGCAGATTTGAATGCATGGAGATCAGAGCACTGTGGGCAAAGGGACTGGGGTGAGCAAAGGCAGGGGGGCGCTCAAGTGTGCAGTGGGTATTAAGGAGTAGAAGCAAGGCTGTCCACAGGGGTAGAATGAGAAATGAGACAGAAAGGGGCTGGATGTTTCAGGTCCTTGAATGCAGGACCAAGGACGATGAACTCTATTCAAAGGCAGCGGGGAGCCACTGAAGGGCATAGAACAGGAACCTGCTTTAGGAGATTGAAAACAGCAAGGAGACCAGGCAAGTGGACACAGATAATGAGAGGATGGGAGGAGGAAGGGCAGGGCCTGATGGCGGGGATGGAGGGGGATGGAGGGGGATGCAGGGGAGGGGAAGGTGGGGGGGGGTACCGAAACTGGTGGGCTGTGGGGAGGCGACACAGGTGTGTGCAGGGAGCCAGTGGCTGGATCAGGACCTGCGGGGTCTGCATCCCAGCTCTGACGCTGTCCTCACGCACTCTCTCAGGCAAGTCAGTTTACCTCTCTGGGCTTCAGGTGCCTCCCCTCGAAATTGAAAAAAATAAAGAGATGTGGAATTCAACCAGATAATCTGTAAGAGGCATTCTGAACAGACTAAGTGACTGTTTTAGACCGGCTTTCTAAAAGGTAAGCTTTTATTGCTTTTATTAATTAGGGGCGACCGTCCCCTATTACAAATGAAGACACTGCAGTTCAAGGTCAAAGGAGTGGCTGGAATTGGCAGAGCTGGGCCTCAAATCACAGGAGGAGCAAATTATGAGCAAATAAATGTGGGATGACTCAGAGAAGAGTCTTGATTTTAAAAGATTGCTAAAGAAAAGGGCTGTTTTATGACTTTTGTGCCGTGTGCTTATTAAACCCAAGCTATAAATGTGAACTAATAAGTAAAATGAGTTAAGTTAATGAAAAAAATCAACCTTCAGGACGGATCCATATTACCTAATGGCAGTCCATAAACATAAACATAAAATTTTTAAATACAAGAATGAATTGCAATGCCCAGCAGCTCAAGGAATCTGCAATTTCTCTGCCTTAAAAATAAAAGCTATTGATTTTAGCTTGGGTTCTCATTGCTCATGAGTGAGCCTTTGAGAAGTCATAAAGGAAGGAATTATTTCCAATTGTTTACCCACTAAGGATCATATGTATTGAATTTAAATTGTCTCTGATTCCTAATTAGTACAAACCAAATTAGAATCCGAATACAGCAGATCTGGAAAGGCCCCTGGAGACATGTAAGCTCAGTGTTCTTTGTTTTATAGGCCTGGAACCAGAGGGACAGAGAGGGAGAATTATTTGCCCAAGATCACACAGCAGGTCAGGGTAGGAGGATCCAGGCTAGAACCCTGGGCTCCGGGCACCCGGGTCAGCACCCCTCTCTCTCTGGTCTCTGCATTGTCTGGGGCCAGATTATTAAATCCAGGGTGTGCAAGGCTGTGACCTGGGCCTTAGTCCTGGTGATCCTGTGATAAGAACTTTCTCCTAGCTCTGGGGAAAAGTACTCTGCTCAAGAAAGGACCCTCAAAGCCCAACTCATCCAGTACTGATAGCAAAGGGTGTGCTAGGACCCTCTAGCACGCTGCTATGTATGGAACCCTTGAGCCCCCGTGCCCACCCTGCTAGCCAGGCAGCTCAGCCACGAAAGAGACACACGGGGGGGCTGGGGTTCTGTTCTGAGAGTGGCTGCAGGTTGGCACAGCCCAGGCCCAGGTCAGTTCCTCCCCGTGTTCCAGTGAGCAGGGGGCACAAAGGCCTATTGTATGGTGAGGAGGCGAGGGGTCGCTTAACTCTGCCAGGCTCTTCCTCCCTTTCTCTCTCTCTCACACACACACACATACACACACCCACACCCACACACACCCACACACACCCGGACACACACACACACACACACACCCCCAGACACACACACTCAGACACACCCCCACACATACCCAGACACACACCCCGACACACCCACACACACGCAGACACACACACCCACACACACGCAGACACCCACACCCACACACACCCAGACACACCCACACACACCCACACACCCAGACACACCCACACACACTCACACACCCAGACACACCCAGACAGACACATCCACACACACCCACACACACCTCCACACACACACACACACACACACACGCACAAACACACCCACACACACATCCACACACACCCACACACCCACCCACAGGGACGAAGGAGCTTTGCATGTGGCCCAGGCACGCAAACATGCGTGCACGCATGTATGTTAAGCTTCAACCCACACTCGATTATGAAGCAGATGTTTAATTACTACCTGAGTGTTATTATCAACACGATTAATACACAACCCATACCACATAATTACTTTGCAATTACACCGAAACGAAACATTTTATTGCCGAGGGTTTGATAATTAGCCGGCCTCGCCAAAGGACAGGTATGATGGGCAGCGACTTTTCTCATCCCCTTCCTTTTTCTCCCTCCCCCGCCCCCTCATTAATATTCTGGGCCTATGTCCCCACCAGGCAGAGCAGGAGCCCAGGCAGAGCCCCCACCAGGCAGAGCCCCCACCAGGCAGAGCCCCCACCAGGCAGAGCCCCCACCAGGCAGAGCAGGAGCCCAGGCAGAGCCCCCACCAGGCAGAGCAGGAGCCCAGGCAGAGCCCCCACCAGGCAGAGCCCCCACCAGGCAGAGCAGGAGCCCAGGCAGAGCCCTCCCCAGGCAGAGCCCCCACCAGGCAGAGCTCCCCCAGGCAGAGCCCCCACCAGGCAGAGCCCCCACCAGGCAGAGCAGGAGCCCAGGCAGAGCCCCCCCCAGGCAGAGCAGGAGCCCAGGCAGAGCCCCCCCAGGCAGAGCCCTCCCCAGGCAGCCTACTGGCCTCCTCCCTGCAGTTCTGCTCCCGCACTGACACTGGTTTTAATGTGGTCCCCACTCGTCCCGTGGAGAAGGAAATGACAGCCCACTCCAGTACTCCTGCCTAGAGAGTCCCGTGGGCAGAGGAGCCTGGTGGGCTGCTGTACACAGGGTCGCACAGAGTCAGACACGACTGAAGCGACTTAGCGGCAGCAGCAGCATTCGTCCTGGTCCTCTCTGCTCAGCTCTCCAGCTTGGAAATCCACGTCCTTTGTAGAAACGAAGCTGGCCTCCCACTGGCCTGTGGATCGAGAGGCAGCGGCCAGCAGGGGTTAGCTGGGGGTGCTCTGCAGGCAGCTGCCTAGAGCCGAGTCTCAGTTCTACCAGTTACTCACTGTGACACCTCTGTTGGGTCAACCATGCCTCAGTTTCCCCAGGTGCAAGATGGAAAAGGAACAGTCATTACTTCAGAGGGGTCTTGTATTGCATATGATAGAAAACATAAAGCATTTAGCACAGAGCCTGGCACAGAGTCACACTCCAGCAATATCTATTGTAGCAATATCTATCATAACTACTGCTGTTATTATTTGGGCTTCCCTGCTGGCTCAGATGGTAAACCATCCACTTGCAATGCAGGAGACAAGGGTTCAAGCCTTGGGTCGGGAAGATCCCCTGGAGAAGGGACTGGCTAACCATTCCAGTATTCTTGCCTGGAGAATTCCATGGACAGAGGAACCTGGCGGGCTATAATCCATGGGGGTCACAAAGAGTCGGACACGATTGAACTACTAACACGTTGTTTACCCAGAAATGGCCTCTCCAGGATTCCTCCCAATCAGAGAGTCTCCCAAACATTCAGGTTTTTGGATTCCACTCTCAATCCCTCACTTAGAGCTCGCTCCCATCTATTAGGAAACATCTTCCCACCTTGCCCTCTCCCTCTACCGGCCACCTCCATGGGCCCCACTTCCCAAATCCAAGCCTTCATCCTTTCTCTCCTGGTCCACGGCCATTAGCCTCCACACCATCTCCCTGCTGCCCTCCCCCTGTTCCATCCTCCACTGGGCAGGGAGACAGGTCCTCAGAGAGCAGAGCTTGGACCCTGCCACTCTCCGGCTCAACAGTCTGTAACTTACTATTGCCTAAGCCACCTGCCCTCGCTGGATGGTCACCGATGCTCCAAATCCCGTCATTGCTTGGTTGCAATGAAGCTTTTGAGGATGAATGAAGGAAGGAATGTCCTGCAAGATTTGACAGGCATTCATACCCACCAGGCTGGGATGCCCCAGAATGTTTTATGAGCCTACATATCTCCATGGACTTACGTTTATCTTGGAATTTGGGGTTTATTGCTCACCGGTTATTTCCCCTCCCCTCTCCCCCCACAAAAATCTTCAAACCAGTTGCATTTAAGAAGGATTCAGGACTTCTCTGGAGACCCAGTGGTTAAGACTCTGGGCTTCCACTGCAGAGGGCACGGGTTCAATCCTTGGTTGGGACACTAAGATCCTGCATACCACGCAGTATGGAAAAAGGAAAAACAAGCAAACAAAAAGGCCAAAACAAATAAAACCCAGCACATCCATAAAGAAAAAATAAAAATAAAAGTCCATATTTTCAGACACAGAAACCACAGGTCCAGCTGAGCAAAGAGACTGTATTATCAGGAACCTCCGATGCAGGGGCCAGTGTGTGGTCTGCTCGAGAGGTGAGCGCAAGGGACACTGATGGTGCACACTGGAGAGAGCCAAGGGGCGGCGGCGTGCTTGTGTGGGCAGCTGTGCCTCAGGCGCGCCTTGCTTTGCACAGACAGGGCCAACGGAGCTACTTCTCATGTGACGTAACTCCTTCAGTCACAAAAACATCAAGAACTGTGAGTCATTCACTTACTTGAAGTGAGAAGTAAAGTCGCTCAGTCATGTCCGACTCTCTGTGACCCCATGGAGAGTATAGGCCACCAGGTTCCTCTGTCCATGGGATTTTCCAGGCAAGAGTACTGGAGTGGGTTGCCATTTCCTTCTCCAGGAGATCTTCCTGACCTAGGGATTGAACCTAGGTCTCCCACATTGTAGGCAGACACTTTACCGTCTGAGCCACCAGGGAGACTCGAGTTCATTTACTTGGTAAATGAAAACTCTGGGCTCCGGAGTCAGCCCACTGGTGGAATTCTGTCTCCACCTCTGGCTAGCTATGTGACTTTGGGAAAATCCCTGAACTTCTCTGAGTTATTAGCCTCAGTTGTTCAGTCGCAAAGTCGTGTCCAACTCTTTGTGACCCCATGGGCTACAGCACTCCAGGCTTCCCTGTCCTTCACTATCTCCCAGAGTTTGCTCAAACTCTGTCCGTTGAGTCAGTGACCATCCAACCATCTCATTCTCAGTTGTCCCCTTCTCTTCCTGCCCTCAATCTTTCCCAGCATCAGGCTCTTTTCCAAAGAGTTGGCTCATCATATCAGGTGGCCAAATTATTGGAGCTTCAGCATCAGTCCTTCCGATGAATATTCAGAGTTGATTTCCTTTTGGATTGACTGGTTTGAGCTCCTTGCTGTCCAAGGGTTAGCCTCAGTTATTAGCTGCAAAGTGAGACTAATAACAGGTCCTAACAATAGCATTCTTGTGAGAAGGTGAGGTCACGCACATTCTGATCACATTGTTTGGCACATGGGACGAGCCAGACAGTGTTAGCTATTTTGCTATTATTAGTAAGAATAATGGGGCTTCCCTGGTAGTTGAGATGGCAAAGAATCTGCCTGCAATGCAGGAGATCCGAGTTCGATCCCTGGTTTGGGAAGATTCCCTGGAGAAGGAAATGGCAATCCACTCCAGTATTCTTGACTGGAAAATTCCATGGACAGAGGAGCCTGGTGGGCTATAGTAGTCCATGGGGTCACAAGAGTCAGACACGACTTAGTGATTAAACCACAGTCAGAATAGTAAACCCTGAGAACATATAGAAACTCAGTGTCGAAAGCAGAACACGGCATGTAGTTCTAGACCAATGGGTGGGGAAGTTCCTGTAGAATCATTACAACAGAAGGCAGAAGAGTGATATTTGTCATCCACTTATTCATTCAGCAAACACTCCCGGAGTGCCGACTGTATAAATCTCCATGTTAGGTGCTGCGGGAGGGCAGAGGTCACCTGGTAGATGTAGTTTACAGGGAGCTGGGGGAGGGCAGAGACTGGGAAGCGCTTCAAACCTTCATTTTAAGATTACTCACTGCTGTACCTCCAAAGGCTCAAATTGCTGGCCATCCCCAGGCGCTGGACGGGACGGATGGCAGCACGGATGAAGGTGTGGGAAATAGCTCCTAGACGAGTGGGCTCCGGTCCAGGAGAAGGCAAGAGGAAGAAAGTTAGAGGGCAGAGCCCAGGCAGTGGCTCAGGGGCCTTCCCTTGTATGACAGGTGGACAGAGCAGCCAGCAGGCTGTGCCCTGGCAGAGACATGAAAGGGGAGAGGAAAGGGAGCCGGTGGTCACGGCTGCGGTGGCAAAGCTTGGGTTAGTGGGGAGCCAAAGGTAATTCATGGAGCGGTTGATGGGGGCTACTTCAGGCCCAGGGTTTTCCTTTTTTGTCTGAAGATCAAGCCTTGTTCTTTGGAGCTCTGAAGCCTCCCTCCCGGGAAGCTGATGGGAACACTTCCAGGGCACGTCGGATCGAATATTTCTCTTGCCTGGAATTTACATAAAGCTCTCCGCTCAGCCACAGGGCAAGGCCACAGGGCCAGTGCCCTGGCCACCAGCCTCCATGGATGCAGTACTAACCCAGCTGACACACAGGGAGCGTGGCCCTCCAGGCAGATGTCGGGAGGGGCGTGCAGAGCCAGGGTACAGTTGTCCTCGCTTAGAGCCAGCCGAGCTTGCTGCTGGCACTCGCTCAGGAGCACAGAGGTTTCCTTCCTCGCCCCGTGGGCCTCCTGGGCCCCCTCCCTCCCCCAACCCATTCTGGCTCTTCACTTACACATACAGGTACAGACATGCACACGCGCACACATACAAGGACACGCACACACGCAAGCACATGCACGCGCCAACACCCAAGGCAAACTCTGGCACTGGATTAAAGCAATAAGGTCAAAAACGTCGAGAATGCTGACCACAAGGCAGAAACCTTCGCTCTAGTCTCAGCTCTGGAACAGCCTTGCTGTGCGCCCTGGGCTTCCGTTTTCTCCTCTACAAAATGAGACGTGCGTGCTAAGTCACTTCAGTCGTGTCTGTCTCTTTTCGACCCCGTGGACTGTAGTGCACCAGGCTCCTCCATCCGTGGGATTCTCAAGGCACAAATACTGGGTTGCCATTTCCTCCTCTAGGGCATCTTCCCCCCCCCCGCCCGGGACTGAATCAGTGTCTCCTAAGTTTCCTGCACTGGCAGGCAGGCTCTTAGCCACTAGTACGATGATCTTCAATGCTTAAGTGAATGGAAGGGGGCCAAGTCCCCGCAGATGGGCAAAAGTGAGATGAGGAAGAATCTGAAGAGCCTGAGTCCCTGGGGTGACATGCCCTGTACCTGGGAGAAAGCCAGCCAGGTGCTGACAGATTCAGCAATATTACAGCACTGGGGAGGAGGATGAGGCGAAATTCAAAGGCTGAGCCCATGGTTCATCATGAGATTGTAAACCTCATGTGAACCCCTCTAAGCCTCAGTTTCCTCACCTGTAAAATGGGTTCAATGACATTTCTCATTCGTAAAGGTAAAGAAGAAGACACAAGGAGATTGCCCAGCACGGTGTCTGGGCCCACTTAGCCTCAGTAAGTGGGAGCTTTTGTTAGTATTACAGTTACAGCTCCAGCCACATCACATCCGGGGGAAACCCCGGCTGCAGCTCCGAAGCTGCTCTGTGCCGCCCTCAGGCCAGCAGGGACTCTGGGAAGTGGCTGGTCCTCACAGGATGGAGCACAGCCCTCCCAAACCCCTGCTAGCCCACTCTGAAGGGGCGCTTGCCTTCCAACACCACATGCAAACACAGCTCTGGACTTCACATCAGTTTTCTGGACAGTGCCCACTTCTTTGAGCTCTGGAGAAAGGAACCCCCCACTAGGGCTTCTAACCTCCCCCGAAATGTGTCCTTTTTATTCTTGAGGGGAATGTCTCCAAGTATTGTTAAATACCAATGGGAATACCTCAGTCACCTGGGGACAAACATCTCTGGGGAAATCCCAGCCTTGGCTGATGCCGACGCTGAAAGCCCCAGCTGTGTTTCCCATTCCTGGAGGAAGGGAGCTAAGAACAAGGGCCTTCCCCACTCCTGGCCCTGGGGACAGGGGTTACTAGAGATCACTAGTCCACCTCCAGTCTGGAGGAGGGAAGGAGCTCCTGCAGGCGGGGCCAGGCAGGAGTGACTGCTCCCGGGACGGCCCCACGCAGACGGTGAGAGCAGGAAGCCTGACGCCACCCACCCAAGAGGTGCCCGGGGGCTACAATGGAGCCACCATCCACGTGGCATCGGATGTATCCTCCTGTGGACCCTAAGGGGTATTGTGCTCAGATGCTCAGCCCCCTCAGTTGTGTCTGATTCTGTGACCCCATGGACTGAAGCCCGCTAGGCTCCTCTGTCCATGGGATTTTCCAGGCAAGAATACAGGAGTGGGTTGCCATGCCCTCCTCCAGGGGATCTTCCTGACCCAGGAATCAAACGTGCATCTCCTGCATCTGCTACTTTGGCTGGGGAATTCTTTACCACTAGCACCACCTGGGAAGCCCATGGANCTCTGTCCATGGGATTTTCCAGGCAAGAATACAGGAGTGGGTTGCCATGCCCTCCTCCAGGGGATCTTCCTGACCCAGGAATCAAACGTGCATCTCCTGCATCTGCTACTTTGGCTGGGGAATTCTTTACCACTAGCACCACCTGGGAAGCCCATGGAGGGGTCTCTAAATGGAGACCCAGAGATGGGGATGATTCCAGTAAGTGGTAGAAAGGGGCTTCACACCTAGGTCTGCCAGGCACCACAGTCGGTGTTTTCCAGAGGAAGGGACTGTAGGTGTGGGCGTCCTTCCCTGGAGGGCGTGTGAGTGCGTGCCTACTCAGTTGCTTCAGTCCTGTCCAGCTCTTTGCGATCCCATGGACTGGAGCCTACCAGGCTCCGCTGTCCATGGGATTCGCCAGGAAAGAACACTCGAGTGGGTTTCATTGCTCTCCTCCAGGGGATCTCGACACAGAGATCAAGCCTGGCTCTCCTGCACTGCATGCAGATTCTTCACGGCTGAGCCACTGGGGAAGCCCCCTCGCGGACGCACCCCTGCCTTGACCAGAGCCACGATGGAAGCAAAAGTCTCCACGTGCCCCTTCTCTGGGGGCACTGCTGGCTCTGGCTGTTTCGGTCCACATCACCCAGTGATGCCTGGGAAGCTACAGCCCTGTGCCCATCCCCGGGCATAGCCCATTGGCCCTGACAGAGCGTGCTGGCCAGACTCAATGTCATTCACACCCCGGAGCTCCCCTGGGTCCAGCTGAGGCTAGAAGCCTCCTGAACCTGTCCCTGCTCAGCTTCTTCTCTGCCTCGTCCTGCTCCTCTCCCTGGTCCTGAGCATCCTCCCGCGATAATTCACTTGCACAACCGTCCCTGTTCACGTTCTGCTTTTAGACAACCCAACCCAAGTCACAAGGAAGACAGACACAGCTCCTACCCTCTTGGGAGTCTGCAGCCAGCGGGAGTCAAACCCGAGACACAGCCTGAGCACGACACAGGCCCTTCAGCCACGACCACTGCTGCCCTACAAGCTTGAGCATCAGGCGCTTCGGACATGCTGGGTGACCCCATTCCCTTCTGACATCACTGAACACCAACAACAGCCCAGCCGAGAAGTTTCGTTAGCTCCTACTGGGTAGATGGTGCTGAGGCTCAGAGAGGTTATCATTTGCCCAGGGTCACTGGCAACTCCTACGTGGCTGCACTTGGATTTGACCTCAGTTCTGCCTGATTGCTGGACCCCAGGGCTTGCCTCCCACTCACAGAGGGGACCCGAATACATCTGAGATGGAGGGCAGGGATTCCCAGTGGTTAGGGTCATGACCCAGGGATGCATGAATAGCTGGTTAATCCCCTCTGCCATATTCTGGGACAGGCGGCTCAAGGACGGCAGCCAGTGGGAGGCAACTCACCAGCGGGGAAGGAGTGTGGGTCCCAGGTGACTGCTTCCCTGGTGCCGTCCTGGGCCCTTCCCACATCACAAGCCTGGGGGTCTCTCCCTCTCAAACGATTCCCACCCATCAGGCTCCTCTCCACCCCTCCCCCAATTCTTGTTATGCCACAGATCTTGCAGCTCGGCCAGGCGGATAACAGGCAGAGAATGGGAATTTTTGCCTGTTAATTTGGTTTCTGAGCCCCTGCTGCTGGCCAAGCCCAAACAGCTCCATGTCAGGCTCTGAAAGGAGTGGAGAGGGGAGGGGGCAGGAGGCAAATGGGGGAAAATTACCCCTGCAGGCAGTGGCGGCTCCCCCGCCCCCGGGCCCCAGGCATGAATCCACAGCCAGGCCCCTGAGTGAGGCCAGGGCAGGCTAGCCTCCTTGGATCCAAGAGCAGGACGGGGTTCTGGTTCCCAGAGCACCAGCTGCCTGCTCACTCTGCCCCATCTTGGAGAGGAAAGGGCAGAATGCCTCAGTCAGCCCACCGCCTGCGGATGCAGCTGAGCCCAGCCCCTCATCCTTCCCGCCCACACCTTCAGCCTTCTGCAACTGGAGCTCTCCCAATGCACCCTGAGCCCTGCTACCCTGGGCGTTGGGCTTCATTTAATCCTCAAAAACTGTGTTTCATCGACCTCGTATGGAAAGGTATCATTATCATCCCCATTCTACAGATGCAGAAACTGAGGTTCAAAATAATGCCGTATCCCCAACAAGTTCAACATTAAATCACCATGTGTGTGCATGCAAGCTCCATTGCTCAGCTGTGTCTGACTCTTTAAGACCCCATAGAGTTGGGCCTGCCAGGCTCCCCTGTCCATGGAATTCTCCAGGCAAGAGTACTAGAGCGGGTTGCCATCCCCTCCTCCAGGGGATCTTCCTGACCCAGGGATCGCACCTGCATCTCTTGCATTGGCAAGAGGATTCTTTACCATTGTGCCACCTTATGACCTAGGAATTCCACTCCTGGGTCGGTGCCCCCAGAGAACTGAACACAGGACTAAACAGACTCTTGGACCCAAATGCTGACGGCTGCACTGTTCACAGTATTCAAAAGGTGGAAACACCCCAAATGTTCACCAGTATTTACATGGATAAACATAGGAATGTAATAGATCCATTCAATGGAATATTATTCTCTCAGAAAAAGGAAGTGCCAATACATGCAACAGTATGAATAGACCTCCAAAACATTATGCTACGTGAAAGTCAGGTACAGAAGGCCACGTGCTGTATGATTCCATTTATGTAAAATTTCTAGAATAGATCAGTCCATATACACAGAAAGCAAATGAATGGTGGCCAGAGGCTGCAGGGAGGCACCCTTGATACGTCTGGGGTTTTCTTTTGGGTGAAGGAAAGGTTCTGGAACTAGAGAAAAGCAGTGCTTGTATAACACTGTGGACTAAATGCCACTGGGCTGTTACTTTAAAATGGTTAATTTTATGTCATGTGAATTTCACCTCAATTTTCTTTAATGAAATGAAGTTGAAATTATTATTATTATTTTTGGCCGTGCTGTGTGGCTTGCAGGATCTTAATTCCCCAACCAGAGATTAAACCTGGGCACCTGCAGTGAAAGCGCTGAGTCCTAATCACAGGACTGCCAGGGAATTCTCTCACCTCAAATATTTTTTTTTAAAGCTGAGGGAGACTGACAAGGGGGAAGGTGATACAATTCACTGAAGATCAAAGAACAGGTACGTGGGGAGCCAGGGGTCCCTCTTGGGTCTTGCAGACTGCAGGGCATGCCCTTGGCCACCATCCTCAGCTGCCTGACCTTGCTCTCCCATCTCTGGCCTTTGCCTCTGTTGTTGCCTCGGCCAGCATGGCCCCCTTGACCCATTTCTGCCCTCAAAATCCTACCCATTCTTCAAGGGCCTTGGTTAAAAGTCACCGCCTCCATGAAGCCTTCCTGATTTCTCTCCTTGGAGGCCCTGGCCCTGTGCCCTGTCTGGGTCAGCCTTGCCTCCTGCCTCCTGCAGGGTTCGCAGTGCGCAGGCCTTTCCCTGGCTCCCCCACAGCCTTAGGGGGTCATCACATTCACAGGCCCTGGTGAGGGTTAAAGGATATGAATGCCCACAGTGTTCTCCACTCTGAGCTTGGCAGGCAGAGAGCACTCAATCAGTGGCGCTTGTTAACAGGGCCGGGTTCACTGCGAAAGGACTCGAACCTGCTGGCTCATCTCTGCTTCCCTGGCACAGGCCCTGCTCCCAGCGGAACTCCTCAAACAATTGTGGAATGCAAGGGGAGAGACAGAAAACTCCCGGACAAGTAGGCACTTCCCTACCTGTCCTCCCGCTGGGCAGGAAGCCTGTCTTGGTTCACAGTTTATAATAAATGCAACTCCATTTCCTCCCGGCCGCGCTGGCCCAGCACGCACACACCCGGAGTCGGCTGTTTCTGCTGAATGCCTGGGGCTCCTGGGACCAGCCAGGCCCCGACTGAGTCCTGATGTGTTGTTTCCTGAGGTATCTCCAGCCCCAGCTTCTGCAGATCAGGACAAATCAGTTCTGGCCTCTGAACGTGAGCTTGCTAATAACTGCTGCCCTGCTTATTTCACTGGCTTAACTAATGAATATGCAATAAGACATTCATCATCATGGAAGCACTTTCTAAACTAAACGAATTATATACATTTAAGGTACTGGCAATAAGAATAATCCCAAACACCAGGCCGTGCCAACCTTTTCAAGATGCTTTTGGAAGCTCTTTTGAATCTGCAACGGAATGTGAATTAGTTAAAGATGCCAAGAAATTCACTTCAAATAAAACAAGGCGGCCAAATTAGAAAGTCCTCACTCCAGGAAGGCAAAGAGATATGTACCTCCTTGATCTTTCTCTCCCCTCGGCTGTTGATGGCAAGACAGGCTAAGGATGGGCGTGGGGGGTGGGAGGTAGACGGGACGACTACCTCTCCAATTGACACTCAAAAGAGAAAGAGACAGCTTGGGACCAGAGAAGTTCAGCCCAGACACTTGCCAACTCTGAGATGGCGGGCCAGCTCCTTAAATCCCTTATTGTCAGGTGGTGTGGGGGCCTGGAGAGATGGGGTGATGACATTCACCTTCCTGAGTGGCGCTGAGCGTCAGCAAAGGTGAGGCAGGTGCAGTGCACCTGGATGGGCACAACAGAAGTGCCCCATAGTATCTACTCCCTTCCTTCTCAAACTATCCCCAGACGCCATTCAGAGAGTAAGGAAGAAAAAGCCGCAGCCTGAAAGCTGTGTTTATTATACGTATGTATGACAGAGGACTTGTATCCTGAATATGTAAAGAATGCCTACAAATCAATAAGAAAATAACCCAGCTGAAATTGGGTGAAAGACTTGAACAGATCCACCCTAAAGAAGATATCCACAAGGCTGATAAGTATACGAAAAGGTGCTCAGCATCATTGCTCACCGGGTAAATGCAAACAAAAATCACAGTATCTCATTGTGGTGCTGAGACACTGACCCATGAGACACTGACCCACTGGTTGACTAAAATTGACCAGAGGGATGACATCAAGCACGAGTGAGGAGATAGAGAGACTAGAACATTCACACACAGGTGGCAGGACCTTCACACGGCACAACCACCCTCTTTGGTGCTGTCTATTGAAGTCAAACCCATGACAATACGGCATTTCCACTCCCAGTCACACACCCAAGAGAAAAGCCTGCACGTGCTGACAAAATGACCTGGATCACAAATATTTGTTGCAGTTCTATTTATAAGCATCCCAAATGGGACACAACTTGATGTCCCCACAGAAAAATAGATGAACCAGTTGTAATACGTATATAACATATATATGTGCTGCGCTAGTTGCTTCCTATGTATGGTGGTGGTGGCTTAGTCGCTAAGTTGTGTCCGACTCTTTGCGACCCCATGGACTGTAGCCCACCAGGCTCCTCTGTGGGATTTCCCAGGCAAAAACACTGGAATGGGTTGTCATTTCCTTCTCCAGAGGATCTTCCCAACCCGGGGATCGAACCCTCATCTCCCACATTGCAGGCTGATTCTTTTACTGACGAGCCACCGAGGAAGCATATGCGTGTGTGTGTGTGTGTGTGTGTGTGTGTGTATGTCTCTGTGTGTGTGTCTCTATGTGTCTGTGTCTCTGTGTGTTTTTCTCTGTGTGTGTCTGTGTCTGTGTGTGTGTCTCTGTGTCTGTGTGTGTGTGTCTATGTGTGTCTGTGTGTGTGTCTCTGTATGTCTCTGTGTCTGTGTGTGTATGTGTGTGTGTGTGTCTATGTGTGTCTGTGTCTCTGTATGTCTCTGTGTCTGTGTGTGTATGTATGTGTGTGTGTCTGTGTGTGTGTGTGTGTGTGTGTGTGTGTATGTCTCTGTGTGTGTGTCTCTATGTGTCTGTGTCTCTGTGTGTTTTTCTCTGTGTGTGTCTGTGTCTGTGTGTGTGTCTCTGTGTCTGTGTGTGTGTGTCTATGTGTGTCTGTGTGTGTGTCTCTGTATGTCTCTGTGTCTGTGTGTGTATGTGTGTGTGTGTGTCTATGTGTGTCTGTGTCTCTGTATGTCTCTGTGTCTGTGTGTGTATGTATGTGTGTGTGTCTGTGTGTGTGTCTCTGTATGTATGTGTGTGTGTCTCTCTGTGTGTATGTGTGTATGTGTGTGTGTGTATCTATGTGTGTGTGTCTCTGTATGTCTGTGTGTGTGTCTCTGTGTGTCTCTGTATGTCCCTGTGTCTGTGTGTGTTTGTGTGTGTCTGTGTGTGTCTTTGTATGTATGTGTGTGTCTCTGTGTCTGTGTGTGTCTCCGTATGTATGTGTGTGTCTCTGTTTGTGTCTGTGTGTGTGTCTGTGTGTGTCTATGTGTGTGTGTGTCTATGTGTGTCTGTGTATGTATGTGTGTGTGTGTCTCTGTGTGTATGTCTCTGTGTGTGTGTGTCTCTGTATGTATGTGTGTGTCTGTCTGTGTCTGTGTGTGTGTGTCTCTGTGTGTCTATGTGTGTGTGTGTCTATGTGTGTGTCTGTGTGTGTCTGTATATGTATGTGTGTGTGTCTCTGTGTGTCTGTGTGTGTATGTGTCTCTGTGTCTGTGTGTGTCTGTGTGTGTGTGTGTCTCTGTATGTATGTATGTGTGTCTCTGTGTGTGTGTGTTTGTGTGTGTGATGGGACATTACACAGCAGTTAAAAACAAGAACTACTGTCACGCGCAGCAGCATGGAAGGATCATGTTCACTGTGTTGAACAAAAGAAGCCAGGCCTGGAGGAACTCAAGCTGTATGATTCCATTTATATGAAGTTCAAGAACAAGAACAACAGCTTGATTGTGCCTGAAGCCAGAACAGTAGGTACCTGGGGGTAAGCGGGGGTGGTGAGGAAAGGAGAGTGTCAACTGGGATGGGACACAGGAGTGCCTCTGGGCTGGTGGGATGGGAGCCTGCCAACCTCCCTGGCCTTGGCTTGAGTCTCTCCCCCATCTGTCATGAGGCCATACGGTACTCTTCGCTCCATCCTTCCCCACTCAAATCCATCCCTGCCCCCGGGCCACTGCACATCTTGCCATCTCAAAGCGGAACCTTCATCTCCCCAGTTCTGCATGGCCAGGCTTCACCTCCAGTTTGGTCTGCATGGCGGTTATTCAGTCCATAAAAGAATCACTGAGCTGTATGCTGGAGATGGACATATTTTACTATATGTGTATTATCCCTAAAAGGATGTTTTTAATTCCCAGAAGACTGAACTTCCTTGGTGATCCAGTGGCTTAGACTCCACACTCCGAATGCAGGGAGCCTAACGCGGGGTTCGATTCCTGGTCAGGGAACTAGGTCTCACGTGCTGTAACTAAAGACCCTGCATACCACAGCAAGGTAGAAGGTCGCACATGCCGCAAAGACGACCCAGTGCAGCCAAATAAATAAACAACCAGAGGACCCGCCGGACCCAGCCACCTCTAAGGCATGTCAGCTCTATCATTTTATGATTTTCAGAGCCTGGAGAATGATGCTTAGAGTCTGATGCTGGAATCCGAAGGTGGTATGTTCATTTTATTCTTTCCCTTCCTTTTCACTTGCCGAGAGAGGCCCCTGCTCTGGCTGGCTCTCCCTCCCTGACTCTGTGTTAAGCCAGCCGGCCACTCGTGGCCTCATCACCTCATCTGCAAAAAAGAGGGTCGTGCTGCCAGGACTCCCCTACAAGAGGGAGAAACAGGGTCGTGCACGGGAAATGCTCTGAGCATCACAGAGCAGAAACGCTAACCGCATTCCCAGAATTGCTAGCAGATGTCTCTTTGCATGGGGTCAAGTACGTTCAGGCAGAATTTCAATTACTACAGCGAGGGTGTGGTTTAAAACTCAAACTTGGCCCATGTGTGTTCCTTTGGTGTCGAGGGATCCAGAGACAGTGGCCACGGAACAAAAGTCGTCCTGGGAAACGGACAGCCACCAGTTTGACCTGGGAAAGCACTGGTGCTAGCGTGATCCACAGGCTCTCCGGCCAGGACGGAGCTGGCCTTGAAGGAGACAGAGGCAGTTTCTGGGCTGGGGCTTCTGCTAACGGTTCAAGGGAAAGAGAACTGACGCTGGAGTCTGGGGTCCTGCGTTCCAGGCTTGCTTCTGCCTCCAAATGCTGTATGACACTGCCCACCAACTTCTCACCTCCAGAGCCTCAGTTTCCCCACTGTACTAGAAATGGATGGAACTAGATCCTATTTAGAGATCCTTTCAGCTAGAATTGTTTGTACTTAATTGCTCAGTTGTGTCCGACTCTTTGCGACCCCACAAACTATAGCCCACCCGGCTCCTCTGTCCATGGGATTTTTCAGGCAAGAATACTGGAGTGGGTTGCCATTTCCTTCTCCAGGGAGAAATGCTTATGAGCTTGTAAACTGCTTACTTCTTAAAGTCAAATTATACCATGTCCCTCCTTGCTTAAAACCTTATCTACTGCTTCTTATTCAACTTAAAAGTCCAAATCCACGATCAGATCCTCATAGTTAGATCCCTGCCAGCCTCCCCAGCCTAGGCTTAACCCTCTCTCTCACCTGTCACTAGATCACAGCGGTAATGCTCTTCCCTCCAGCCTGCAACACTCAGATCCATTTCTGCCCCAGGGCCTTTGCACATCCTGCCCTCTTACCTGGAACCGTCCTCTCCCTAGCTCTGCATGGCCAACCCTTGCCTGTTTCAGGACCCTGACTCAGAGCTCTGCCCCTCAAAGACCTTCCCCGAGCAGAGAAGCAGTCCCTCCTTGCGTTTTCTTTTTCTACCTTCATTCCACCGATTAAGGCATGGAGTCATCGGAGGAACTCGGGGTTTCCTCGTTTCCTGTCTTCTGCACTGCAGTGCAGGTTCCACGTGGTCAGCCACGGTGTCCGTCACCATTAAGCCCTCTGACATATAAACAGTAGACCCTCCGGGTATGTCTGCATTTTTTTTTTCATCCTCTCAGGCAGCACTCCAGAGCCCCTGCTGCCTTCCGAAGTTCATGTCAGAATTTCCCAAAGAAAGAAAATGTTTAGGTATAGAGGACCCAGCAGGTACTGTGACGATGCCAGTCTCTCTGTGTCCTTGCGTCATTTAATTCTCACTAGAGCCTTCAGAGACAGAGTTAGTTGGGTAACTGAGGCTCAGAGCAGTGAAGAGATGTGCCCACCGTCACATACCTGAAGCCCTGAGCTTGGACACAGATGGCTCTGTGCCATCTGTGGGCGGGTGACTCCATCTCTCCAGGCTGTGCTTTTCTTGTCTGTAAAGTGGGGCCAAGGCCTCCGGCCTGAGCTGCAAGCTGTGCCATGATCAAGCAGGGTAATTAGAGGGACGCTTTGCACACTGGCCACAGCGGGCAGCTGCACTGATGTTGAAACGGAGGCCTGCTTTGCCCGCCAGAGTCTGCGCCTGCCCCTCCCAGAGGCAGCCAGTGAGGGGAAAGAGAGCCTTCTGGAGTCAGACTGCCCTGGATAGGAATCCTGCTGCATCCCAGCTCAGAGCTGAGTGCCCTCAGGCGCATGATACCTGTCTTTGAACTTGAGTCTTCTCAAAATGAGAGGAATAATTCACTCCCCCACATCCCCACCCTGCCCAAGTAGTTAAGAACATTGAGCGGGATCACCTATGAAAAGGGCTTTATTCCCTCCAAAGCACTGTGCAAATGTTGCTTTTGATGTCCTGTGGCTTCCAGCTCTGAGAGCTTCCCGCTCTCCACTAAAGAGAGAGAGGCCCCTGTAGGTGAAACAGGCAAGGATACTCACTCCACCCCCAGATAACAAGGCTGGCTGGGCTTTATGGGCCTTCAGGCATGCCCGGCCCTGCGGGACACCCTCTCAAGCAGTCTCCTGTGTGCATAGCAGTGCCTCTGCCTCACCTTCAGCCCCATTTACTAGATGGGTAAACTGAACCAGTCAATCCTAAAGGAAATTAGCCCTCAATATTCATTGGAAGGACTGATACTGAAGCTGAAGCTGCAATACCTTGGCCACCTGATGCCAAGAGCCGACTCACTGAAAAAGACCCTGATGCTGGGAACGATTGAGGGCAGGAGGAGAAGGGGGTGACAGAGGATGAGATGCTAAGATGGCATCGTTGACTCAATGGACGCGAGTTTGAGCAAACTCCGGGAGATAGTGAAGGACAGGGAAGTCTGGCTTGCTGCAGTCCATGGGGTCACAAAGAGCCAGACATGCCTGACTAAAGAACAGCAATGATAAACTGAGCCCCAAGTAACCTTGCTCAAGCTTCCCTGGCTGTCGTGGGGAAGCTTTATCCCCGTGGAGGGCTTGGCCAAGCTGGAGCCTTCGTTTCTTGTAGAGCGAGGTCCAGGGTGACCTGAGGTGGCCCTGCACGCGGGGAGGTGCTGACCGTGGGCTCCACTCTGCAAGGGACCAAGCACAGTAACCCACCCTGAGTGTGGCAGCTAGGAATGTGCACACAGAAAGGGGAGTGTGCCTGGGGTGGGCAGGACCCAGCTCGGGGTCCCAGGAAGACCTTCCTGTGTGTGGATCCCTGGGGACTCAACACATCACACTCACCTCAGCCTCCTTAGATAATCACTGGCCCAGCCTGCCCCCTGGCTCCTCCCCACTCCCACTCCTAAACGGCCCTTGAGCATCTGGGGGCATCACTCTGCCACCCTTCCCCCCATCACATGCTCACTTCTGATGGTGCCAGTCTTGGCTTCCGTAAGCCATTAGACAAGATTCGTGAAGCAGAGAGAAGGCAGGTGGTGGGGGGAAGAGTTGGCAGAAAGGGACCCTGGGGCAGACAGACTCCAGGGGATGGGGAGAGAGGGAGACAGAGGACGCAGGCTAGGGGAGAGAGGGAGAGAGGCAGCGGGATCTGGACTCGAGAGGATGTGCAGGGCAGACAGAGATGCCAGGACACCCCGGGAGCCCGTGGGAGGGAGAAGGGCGGACCAGAGGCCCCAGGAAAAGGAGACGGAGAGCCCGAGGGAGAACCTCAGCAGACTCAGGCTCATGCAGCTGGCCTTGTCCCAGAGGGTGTCTGGGAAGTGGTTTCCCCTTGCAGGAGGCCAGCGAGGCAGCTTTTATGGAGGGAGGGCAGGGTGGAGCCAAGAGACTCGAGTCCAGGACACTAATGCTCTGAACCACGAGGCCACTTGCCCTGGAGGTAAAATGAGCAGAAACGCGTTTGAGTGGCCACACCACAACGTTCACAGCAGCACGGTCCACAATAGCCAAAAACACTGGAAGCCACCTATACCTGCCAGTTCTCCAGAGACACAGGACCAAGAGCAGTTCTACATACATGCAGGTGTCTGTCTATGTACCTCGTACAGATGGTATCACACGTGTCATCTATGCACAATATCACACATGTGTGGCATAGCTGTGTGCCTATACACCCAGAGACTTCTCTGAAGGAACTGCTTCACGCTGTTGTCAGGCTGGCAGGTCCCAAATCTAAAAGGTGGGCTGGAAGCTCAGATGGGATTGATGCACTCTCGAGGCAGAATTCCTTCTTTCCTGGGAAACCTCAGTTTTTTCTCTTAAGGCCTTTTAACTGATTGAATGAGGCCCTTCTACACACCTAAAGTCAACGGATGGCAGACGGTCTAGCCACGTCTACAAAAGACCTTCAGGGCAACGCCTCGAATGGTGTTAGCTCCGGTCACTGGGAACGACAGCCCTGCCAAGCTGATACATCACACCACCTCGTAGGGTTTCCTCCAGCTGCTCTGATGAATTACCACAAATGTAGGGGCTTTATAGCAAGACACGGTTACTCTCTCACAGTTTGGCAAGTCAGAAGTCCTTTGAAATGGGACTCAGCAAAAATCAAGCTGTTAGCAGGGCTGTGTTCCTTCTGGAAACACGAGGGAGAAGCCTCTTCCAGATTCGAGATGCTGCCTGTGTTTCTTGCCTCATGGTCCCTCAATGTCAGCCAAGGCCAGCCTGCATCCACCAACACTCTCCTCTGTAGTCAAACTCCCCTTTGACTCTTTTAAGGATCCATGTGATTAGACTGACCCCACCCAGGTCATCCAGGGTAATCTCCCATCTCAAGACCCTTCACTTGTCTACAAAGTCCCTTCAGCCACGCAAGAAAATAAATTCAGAGGTTCCAGGAGGCATTAGGACGTGGGCATCTTTGGGGGCTCATTGCTCTGCCTACTACGCCACTCGGAGGCTCACCACCAGTGGAGAGGCGCATCTTGGTGCCACCGCCCACTCAGGGAAATGGACGCGGTGTGATCAGAGTTGGGCCGTAGATGGCTTCCCCAGCAAAATAGGACCCCTGACAGCCATCCAGACCCCATGGAAGGCCCAGAAGAGCTCCCAGGAAATAGGAGTAAGATCGGCTTAGAACTCCGAAGGACTGTGATGTCTGACAAAGGATTTACGGTCTCCCTGCACGAGTGTGCTGCAGGGAGTCAAGTCAAGGTACAAGCCTCTCTGTGACCATTCTGGTGCTTGTGCTGTTGTTCAGTTGCTAAGTCGTATCCGACTCTTTCACAGCCCCATGGACTATGGCCTGCCTGGCTCCTGTGTCCATAGGATTTCCTAGGTAAGAATGCTGGAGTGGGTTGCCATTTCCTTCTCCAGGGGATCTTCCTGATCCAGGGCTTGAACTCCTTGCACTGGCAGGTGGATTTACCCTTACCTTCATTACTTGTCCAGTGATTCTGACCCCTGGTTCCACAGTCTGCACCCTAAGCGCTAGCTAAGAGCTTCACATATGGTAGAAGCTTTGTCAGGGCTCCTCCACGGTCCCCTTTTTGTGTGTTTCTTCCTCCCAAGGCCTGCACCTGCCACCCTCATGAGAAGACTGTGCTTGGGCTGCCAGAGCCCTTTGTCCCCGTGTTTAGGGAACCAGAAGCGTCTGGGAGCTTACATCCTCCTCCATATGCTTGGGTGGCCCTCAGCCAGTGTCTGAGGGCATGGGCAGATGTGAGCCCAGCTTTCTTGTCTCAGGTTGAGACGGACTCAGAGATGCAATCTACACCCGAGTTGCCAGTGGGGGCGGGGAGCAGCCTCTGCAGGACTCAGCCTGACTTTGCTCCCTTTCTCAGCTTCTTCTCCTTCTCCATCCTGCTCCCATTTCTTACTGGTTTCTTCCTGAATAAATCCCTTATTCACAAACGCTTATCTCGGAGTCTTCTTCTGGGGCATCCAGACAAAGATACATATGTCATCTCATTTAACATCAAGCCTTCAAGGTGAACGTTGTGATGATCCCCACGTTTCAGATGAGGAAACTGGGGCCAAAGAAGTTTAACAATATGCCCAAGAACGGGGTGACAGAGGATGAGATGGTTGGTAGCATCACTGACTCAATGGACGTGGGTTTAAACAAGCTCCAGGAGATGGTGAAGGACAAGGAACCCAGGCATGCTGCAGTCCAGGGGCCGAAAAGAGTCAGACACAACTGAGCAACTGAACAGCAACCAGGTTACAAAGTAAGTAAGTGGCCGAGTGGGATTTGAACAGCCATCTGTCTGAGACCAAGCATTCCGGCCTGCCCTCTTCTCTGTGTGATGGCTTCCCCAGCCCCTTGGAGACGTGAGAACGTGGAGGAAGAGGGCTGGGGAGAGCCATCTAGTAAAGGACAACGAGTGAGAAGCCGTTGTGGATCTTGGGCTTCATCGAAGTAAAAAGCAAACACAAACTAACCAGATTCGTCATTCGCCAGCTCAGGCATGCAGTGAGACCTGAAGCCCATCTGTCAGGCCTTCTCTGGGGCTGCTTCTCTCGCTTCCCGAGAAGGAACCCTCTGGACTCTCCCCCTCCCAGCCAACGAAAGGCCCAGCTCAGGCAGAGGTTTGCTTTCTCAGCAGAGGAGGGGGGCTCTAAGGGACCGTGGGGGCTGGCAGGTCCTTGCTTGTGAACGAGGGGCTGAGGTACAAGGCTAGGAAGGGGCTAATGACTTGCTCTTCAGTGCCTTGGTCCCCTCATCTCCCCATGGGGTCCTTTCGAAAGAAAGAAAGAAAAAATCATAGACAGGCGCTCTTTGCTCCTAGTCTTGGAGACCCGCCTGGGTTTAAACCTTGGAAACAAAGGCTGATCCCTGGGCTGCACGAGGCCAGGCAGAGGTGGGCAGCAGTAATTAATGATCTCCCAGCTGCCGTCATAAATTCCTTTTCTGTATGTTACTTACTTGCCCAGCAGGTTCCATCTGGGCAGGTGATGGGCAAATCAGCCTCCGCTTTAGATGGGTGAGAGCAGTCAATTACAGATGATCACGAAAGGGGGAGTCTTTATTCTCTTGCAAGTCCCCACATCCCAGAGAGCCAGGGGACCTTTAAAGAAGGAAAAATCAAGGCAGAAGTAAGGTGTGGATCAGGGCCAATGTCTGTACATGGCACCTTCTCTGATGCTTCCAGTCCCTCTTCCCTGCTGGCCATCCTTCTGGGTTTACCAGGATCCACAGCAAATTTAGCCACCATAGAAGAGGACCATGATTTAAGATTATGTCACGCACCCTCATAAGATGAATCTAGCATAGAAGATAAGATCGTTGAACAACTGTTCTAAGGGGGAAAATCGGTCATTAATGAAGTGCTGGGGGGTGTAAGAGGAAAGAAGTACTAAGCCTGGGAGGCCAGGGAGGGCTTCCTGGAGGAGGTGGACGGTAACACCCTGGGGTCAGGGCAGGTAAAGGCAAAGGAGGAGTAATTATCATGCAGCTACCATTTGTGGCAGGCCAGGATGGACATGGGCGCCTCACTTAGCCTCTAATCATTAAATGAACCCAGCAAGGTAATCTTGGTTAATGATTAATGATTTGACCCAGTTCACAAAGGTGGTGATGGTGGTGGTTTAGTTGTTCAGTCACGTTCAACTCTTTGTGATCCTATGGATTGTAGCCTGCAAGGCTCCTCTGTCCGTGGGATTTTCCAGGCAAGAATACTGAAATGGGTTGCCCTTTCCTTCTCCAGAGGATCTTCCCAACCCAGGAATCAAATCTGGGTCTCCTGCATTGCAGGTGTATTCTTACATTGTGGATTCTTCACCAACTGAGCTACCAGGGAAGCCCTAAGGTAACCTTACTAGTCCACTTTATAGAAGAAAGAATGGGATAAGAGAGGTTTGGCTACTTGCCCAAGGTCACTAAGCCAACAGGAAAGAAAGCTAGGATTTAAGCCCAGGTCCACAAGTTCTGCCCTGTGCCCTAAGTCATGAACAGCTGGGCCCAAAAGTCAACAGTAAGGGACCCACCATGCTGTGGAGCTCCGAGCTGAGAGAAAGTGCTTCTGCTGGAGCAGCACAGACAGGCTTCCTGGAGGAGGTGTCTTCCAAATGTGGAAGCTTTGGGCTGTCAGAGAAGGGAGGAAGGGCATTTCTGATGGACAGCGTTATGCAGGGCAAAGGCATAGGGTGGAAGTGCTGAGAGGTGTTACGAACAGCCTCACTTAGTAGGTGTCAAGGGGGCACTGCTGGAAAATAAAAGTCCCCAAGATGTTCCACTCAGGCAGTCTGGCTATCTGGGTACTGGCACTTCCTCTAGTAAGAATCCCTTATCCTGGATCTTTGTTTGGTTCATTCCCTTATTTTGCCCAGGTCTCTACTCAGATGTTGTACTCCTCCAAGAGGCCTTCCTGGACCACTCTGTCTCGGGCAGCTCCCTGCTCCACCAGTTACTGCCTGAAGGAAAGTTCTGGGGGATGCAGACTTTGTTCACTGTTTTCCCAGCATGGAGAATATTGCCCAGCACTGAGTGGACATCAACATACGTTTGTGTAGTAGCCAAGATATGGAAGCACGCTAGGTGTCCATCAACAGATGAACGGATAAAGAATATGTGTTACATGTCTACAGCGGAATGTTACTCAGCCACAGAAAGGGTAAGACATTGCCATTTGCATCGACATGGATGGACCCAGAGATTATCACACCAAGTCAGACAAAGACAAATATATGAGACAGCTTACATGTGGGATCTAAACAAAAAATACAAATCAACTTGTTTACAAAACAGAAACAGACTCACAGACACAGAAAAGACATTTACGGTTACTACAAAGGAAAGCGGGGAGAGGGATAGATTAGGAGGTTGGGATTAACAGATACGGAGTACCGTATATATAAAATGTGACTCACAAAGTAGCTCAAATGGTAAAGAATCTGCCTGGAAGGCCAGAGACCTGGGTGCAATTCCTGGGTCAGGAAGATCCCCTGGAGAAGGGCATGGCAACCCACTCCAGGATTCTTGCCTGGAGAATCCCATGGACAGAGGAGCCTGGCGGGCTACAGTCCATGGGGTCACACAGAGTCGGACACGACTGAGCAACTAAGACAGAGACATATATAAAATAGGTAAGCAAGGATTTACCATGGAGCACAGGGAACTGTATTCAATATCTTATAACAACGTATCACGAAAGCGAATCTGAAGCTGTACACCTGAAACTAACACGATACTGTAAACCAACTCTGATCAAATTTAAACAAAATACAGTTGTGACTGACTGACTGAATGAGTGAATGGATGGCCCCGACACTCTGATTGCCGACTTCCCCAGCAGGACCAGAGAGTGGGGAATGGGCTCTGTGAATAAGCACAGTGATGGTCAGGTCTGGATCTGTGGGTTGGCCTGTCCCAAAGCCAAATTCTCGGGTCCCTGGGGCTGGCAAAGGCCAATGCCTGGGGGAAGGACCTTGAGAGCGATGAACCAGAAAATGTAACTCCACTCCTCAGCGCCAGTGCTCCATGGAGTCCCGACTTTTTTTTTTTTTTTTTGAGCCACATCTTCAGAGTCCAGAGCTCTGAGAGCACACATTATCTTTCCATCCATTCCTGAGGCAGGAGAGAGCCTCTCAAGGGTCTGACGGGGCCAGACAGACTGAGATTCCCGAGGAGCTTGGCTGTTCTGTTTCCTGTGCTCTAAACCAGAGTGGAAACCCAGTGTCTGGGAAGCCAGAGCTCTGTCGGCCTGGCACAGCGGTAGCACATGGGCATTTAAAACTAAAAACAAAACTATGAGTGAGTCAGCAATATTTAACAGTTGGAAAATATGGCTTGAAAAATCCAAGTTTTGGACTTTTTTTTTTTTTTTCTGCAGAAGATTTTTAAAATATTGGAACTAAAGTGTAGCTTCTCTCCTCGGAGGGAGTGTGTGCTGAAGCTCACCGCAGTCACGCCCAGACAATCAAGTCACGGTTTAAGTGCCCATTATCACTGAGCCTGGGCTCCCGGTTGGTTGGTTTGTTTGTCACTCAACCTACTCACTGATTTGCATTAGCGGCTTGGTCCATGACCGGATTCGAGTGACCCCTGGTCTAAGCACCCTTTGCCTCAGTTTCCTCACTTATAGAGTACAAATGATCTTTCCTCCTAAAATCAAAGAAGAGGAATGAAGGTGGTCAGACTATGGCTGGTACCTAACGGATGCTCCATAAATATTTCTCCATCCCTTTCCTGTCTGGCTAAACCAGCCCAGCCCTCCATCCTCCCATCAGCAAACAAATGCCGAGCAACACCTTTATGCCAAGAGCCGGCATGACCCTGGGATGCGTCTGAACAACAAATGGACATGTCACTGCCTCCGTGGCACTTCCAGACCATTGTTATCAAATCACTATTATTAGATCCAAATCAATCCCTAAATCTGGTTTGTGTGCCACCACGGCAATAAATAGAGTGGAATGCAAGAAAAGACGAGGGAAGGCCTCCCGGGCAGCCTGAACACTGAAGAAAGAGAAGGGCCTGCTATGTGCAGGGGCTGGACAAGTGCTCTAAACAGGGAACAGCCTCTGCGGGGCCCCTGAGGCAAGAAAAGGGCTTGCCCGCTTCTAGGAACTGGAAGGGGGCCGAGGGGGCGGGGATGGCAGGGGACAGGCAAAGGGAAGGGTGTGGGTGAAGGGACCTGGGGAGGAGGGCAGGGCCAGACTGTCACAGGAGCAGGGGTTTGACTGTAAGTGCAGCAGGGCCACAGAATGCTGGGAGAGGCATGTGGGCCCAAACCGCCTCATTGAAAAAGGAGACGGGAGAAATGACCTTTGCAGAGAGTAAAGCCATGCCCTTCACCTGGACTCGCAGAGAGACGCCGCCCCCACCCCGCCACGGCTAATTCACGCTTCACTCGGAGCACAAGCACCTGTGCGTGTCCAGCCACAGGCCACCCTGGCGTTAAGGGGCTCTGGCTTCCAAGACGGATTTCCGGTTTTAGCTTTGCCTCTCTCACCTGCCAGCTGTGTGACCTGGGGCAAGTTACTTAACCACTCTGTGCATCTGTTTCCTCATCTCCAAACCCAGGGAGAAGTGAGGCAGCTAAAGCCCTGTGCACAGAAGCTGAGGTGCTAATGTTGCTGACATTTGCAGGTGGCAGACGCGGGGCTAAGCCCCAAACGCCTGCACGCCATGTACTGCTGGACGCAGACTTTTGTTTAGCTTTCCGTTCCAGGGAAGCCTGCTTTCTGCTGTATCCCTCTAACTCTGGAATGTAAAGAGTGATTTATATCCCCTATCTCCTGCCATCTTTCGTCCAGCCCGTTAAGGGAGCTTTTACCATTGTCCCATTTTACTGATGGGAAACAGAGGAGGGAGGTGTCAAAGCTCTAGGCCCAAGGTCCCACAGCCAGCAGAGAAACAGGATGAGGGCGCAGACCCTAATTTCCAAGGCCACCTTGCCCTGCACGCACTGCAAGACATGCTGAGAAATCACCCACCTCGAAACATATTGAAGGAAAAACAAGTCCAGCAGGGGCTCCATGTACAAATGGAGAAGCTGAGAATCCATGAAATGGCCTTGGAAAAGAATACAGGCCCCAGGTGACACGGAAAGCCACAGACAATCCGCCCTGACGCATTTCTATCAGGCTCGAGGGCTGATCCAGAGACCTGCCGGAATCCTTAAACAAGTCAGCCAGACCCTGACTCCTGCTCCCAGCTCATGTCCATCAGGAGACCCCCCACAGAAGGGGATTCCTCTTGGGTGCATCAGGTCAGGCAAGGCTAGCCTTCTCCGAGATGGGGCTCCACCTCTGCAGTACCTGAGAACCCTGCAGAGGGCACCCAGAGAGGGAGAGGTTTGCAACAGGCAGCGAGACCCAGAGAGAAGCGTGAAGGCCCTGGAGTCCACAGGCCTGGGTTACCACCCAGCCGCCCACTTCCTCAGTGATGTGAACAGGCCCAGTGACCTCAGTCCTCTCATCTGTGAAATGGGGACAAAAGTCAGCCCTATCTCTGAGGGTGTCCTGAAGATTAAACGGTCACTGGGGAAATAAACTGCACACGCTCCCGCAGTAGTTTCTGACACAGGGAAGGTGCTGGACAAACCTCTGCCTCCTGATTGGTTGCATTCTGAGAGTCCTTTGGTTTGGAGTTGGAAAGAGATTAAAAAAAAAAAAAAAAGTGAACTCTTTGACCATTTTTGGTACTCAGCAGGCATCTAAAGTTCTCAGATCAGAACACCCCTGACCTCCCAGCCGGGCCCTGACCAGCATACCCCTCAAAGGGCAGTGTATTGCTTCATTCTCAGCATCACTTCTAAACCTTGGGTTTGTTCTGATTATTCAGCTGGTCACACAGAACCACAAGGATCTGCTTGGTGTCTGTCTCCAGGACCAGAGAAGGGCTTACTAAGGACAGGGATGGGTGGGTGTTGATTCTACATTCCCAGCCCCAAGCAAAGCCTCTGGAACCAGCTGGTGCCAAATAAATGTCTGTGGCATGAATGGATGAATGAGTGATGGCAGTGTCTGTGGAAGAATCAGACAGGCAGTCTGTCCTTGCTCAGGCTTCTCCTGAAATGGAACGATGATCTCCACGATCACTGCATAATAAAGGGCGCTGGCCCTGTAAGCGCAGGAAGCCCAGCCGCGTTTACACTGCAGCCTCCTCTCACTGGGCAGAGAGGAGCCAGCCTCCGGAATCCCAGGCACAGACTCCAGAGCCCTGGGCTTTATCTCCCTGCTTTCTCCTTCCTCCCATTGTCCCCGCCTGGCTTCCCACAGCCCTAGGCCAAGGGCCCAGCTTTGTACGGAGGTCACTGAGTGGCCCTGCCGGCAGAGCAGAGTGGCCAGTTCCCCTTCTTCGACATTCCTTTCCCAGGGACCCTCCCTGTCACAGCTTGGTTTTCTCAGAAACTGGGAGGCCTCCTCTTGCCCTGATCCTGCCCGCAACCCTAGGTGGCTGGTAGTCCACTCCGGAGGCCCCCAGGAAGCCAACTGATTAGCTGAAGTAGGGATTATGCCACAAAGCTCCAGGCCAGATAAGTAACCAGGGCTGGTAACTTCAAATGCTAAATAAGGACCGCTAGGAAGGGCATGGAATGGGGGGTTGGGGGGAGGGGGCACACCCAGCCCTCCCCACGCCCCCAGCAGAGGGGAAAGTCCCTGGAGGAAGAAGGCACGTGAACGCACCAGGAGGCCATGGCTTTCTTGGAACTCAGAGAAACGCAGAGGCCTTAACTCCAAACCCTGGACTGGAGGTGGTGAGGTAGGTTTTCCACTAGGGAAAGACCCAGAAGACAGGAGGCAAGGGGTGGCAGGTGGGGCTCAGCACCAAGCCTCATCTTCTAATTGATTTATAGCCACTGCCACAGAGCAGAGCTCCCGTGCCTGTCAGAGACAGGCAAGAAACACGCTTCATCGATCCTGGTCTTCCAGTGCGAGTGAGATGGGGACACCCAGCCCCCAAGGGCTGACTTCTTTCGCCCTACCCATCTTGCCAAGCTCCAGCTCCTTTGACTCCAAAGACCCTCTCTAATTGTCACAGAGAGGGATGGAAAATGCAGAAGATAAGATCTCCAGTCAGTTCAGTTCGGTCGCTCAGTCGTGTCCGACTCTTTGCGACCCCATGAACTGCAGCACACCAAGCCTCCCTGTCCATCACC
Organism: Neotragus moschatus; assembly: GCA_006410615.1. NCBI lineage: Eukaryota > Metazoa > Chordata > Mammalia > Artiodactyla > Bovidae > Neotragus > Neotragus moschatus. The sequence goes on from SJYA01002088.1 coordinate 2,494,760, forward strand.
AACTCCCAGAGTTTATTCAAACTCATGTCCATTGAGTCAGTGATGCCATCCAACCGTCTCATCCTCTGTTATTCCCTTCTCCTCCCACATTCAGTCTTTCCCAGCATTAGGGTCTTTTCAAATGAGTCAGTTCTTCACATCAGGAGGCCAAACTATTGGAGTTTCAGCTTCAGCATTAGTCCTACCAATGAACACTCAGGACTGATCTCCTTTAGGATGGACTGGTTAGATCTCCTTGCAGTCCAAGGGACTCTCAAGAGTGTTCTCCAACGCCACAGTTCAAAAGCATCAATTCTTTAGCACTCAGCTTTCTTTATGGTCCAACTCTCAAATCCATAGATGACTACTGAAAAAACCACAACTTTGACTAGATGGATCTTTGCTGGCAAAGTAATGTCTCTGCTTTTTAATATGCTGATCTCCAGGCAATATCAATTCTANGTTCTCCAACGCCACAGTTCAAAAGCATCAATTCTTTAGCACTCAGCTTTCTTTATGGTCCAACTCTCAAATCCATAGATGACTACTGAAAAAACCACAACTTTGACTAGATGGATCTTTGCTGGCAAAGTAATGTCTCTGCTTTTTAATATGCTGATCTCCAGGCAATATCAATTCTACTCATTTTGCCCTTAAACGTGAGTCAAGACTGCTCGCTTCTGTTGAGGTAGTGGAGAGAGGACCTGGGTGCCGACAGCAGTTCACGTTTTACTGAGCATGACTATGTGCCAGGAGCATCTTGCTAATAGTCCTCATGGAAACTCAGGGAGGATTTGACAATAACTCAGAAAGTTTAGAAATCTGTCCAGTGCCATCCAGCTGGTAGGTGAAAGATCAAGCGCTCAGACGCAACCTGTCAGCCCTTAGCTCCTTTCAGTTCAGTTCAGTTCAGTTCAGTCGCTCAGTCGTGTCCAACTCTTTGCAATCCCATGGACTGCAGCACGCCAGGCCTCTCTGTCCATCACCCACTCCCGGAGTCCACCCAAACCCATGTCTATTGAGTCAATGATGCTATCCAACCATCTCATCCTTTGTCGTCCCCTTCTCCTCCTGCCTGCAATCTTTCCCAGATCAGGGTCTTTTCAAATGAGTCAGCTCTTCTCATCAGGTGGCCAAAGTATTGGAGTTTCAGCTTCAGCATCAGTCCTTCCAATGGACACTCAGGACTGATCTCCTTTAGGATGGACTGGTTGGATCTCCTTGCAGTCCAAGGGACAATCAAGAGTNTGCTTGGGCAGGGCTCGCGGAGGGAAATGGGCTTTCCTGTCATTCACCATCTGTCCTGCACCGGCCAAGTCAAACAACAGAGGCTCGCCCACATCACACACCTAGCCAGAAGCAAAACCTGGATATCCTGACTGGCAGGCTACTGCTCCCAGCCCTCCTAGCCTAAAACATACTTACGGCTAAAAGGAACAGATATGAGCACTCAGCGTGGAAAGAATTGGAAGTCTGTGGACAGACTCTCTGGCTTCTTGCATGGATGGATGATCTCACTATGGGACTCCCCTCTCTGGCTTCAGCCAGCCCATGTACAAAGCAGGTACCTCTGGGGATCGTTGGCAGGTTGGATATAAGCAACCGGCACTGAGGGAAGTGCCTGGACCACAGTGGCTAAGGGTTTGGACCGAGGGAAGGGTGGCCTGGTGAGACTTCAGGTCCTGAGGCCTTGTTTTCCCATCTGGGAAGGAGGTTGGTGGGGAAACGCCGCCACCACCATAGCTGATGTGCCGAGGCACTTTGCATCGTCCCTGGATGATGTGGGTACGTGCTGAGTCTGCACTGGGGATGGTGTGCGAGTCCTTCCATGTCTCAGTGGTGGCTGGAGTGTAATAAAGAGTTCCCAAGCCTCCCCACCTCCACAGTAGAATTGCTCATCCACACCCTTGCCACAGCCTCACGTGGGCAGTGATGGCCCGCCCTTTGACTTCGGGCCTGAGTCAGTGACTTGCTTTGACCAGCAGGATGTCAGAGCAGAGCATGGCTGTCCCTGCACGGCCGGGAGGGCCCTCTTGGGCACTGGTCAAATGCCATGGAAAGAACACGTCTCAGTAGCCTGGCCTGCAGAATAAACATGCATAGAGCAGAACTCAAGCCGCAGTAGCTGCTAGTCTAAGGAGGATGAGACACGTGGTACAGACTCAAAGCCCAACCTGCAGCCAGAGCCTGGAGTCCAGGCCAGCCCAACCAAGTTGCAGCTGTCTCATAGCCCGTGAACAGGAGAGTAAATGTGGCTTTAAGCCACTGAGCTTCGGGATCTTTTGTTATGCGGCATCATTGTGATGATAACAAATGCAACTCCCATTGTACTATGAGGAAGAGAGGTTAAGTGACTTGCTGAGCTCATGATGCTGGCAGAGAGCAAAGCTAGGGCTGAAACCCAAGGTGGCCCCCTGAGACAGACCCTCAAGCTGCCGCTCCAGCAGGCCAAGGCAGTGATGTCCACCAGATATCCCCTGAGGGGTTGCTGCCAAGCAGACCCCTATATCCTCCCTTCCAGCCCCACACTTTCCTGAGCAGGGGGTGGGGTGGGGTGGGGGTGTTGGTTGGAGTAGCCCCATCAGACTGCATCCAGGCCACTAATCCCAGCTCTGGGACCAGAGCCCAGCTGCCCACTGGACCAGATCCCCTGCCTTAAAGGTTGCCCTCACCAGGATGGACACTGATTTATCACCCTCTCACTTGCCCTTGGCAGGAACAGACCCAGCTGAAAGGGAAGGAGAGGAAAAGCAGACAGCAGTCAGAAGAGGAGGTTGTCAGGTTCTTGCTGGGCCCACCTACCTACTGCACCTGGACAGCAGGCAGGCAGGGAGCCAGCTCATTTGAATAAATCTACATTCACTTAGATTGGCAGGCTTGAGCAGGAGCAGGAGGGCACAGGAGAAGCAGGCGGTCAGCATCTATTTCCTGTTCTCACTCTCAGAGTGAGTCTCTGTGCAGGGTCCTCCCCGTCTCTGAGAAGGCAGCAGTTCACCAGAAAGAGCGTGTTGTTTGCAGTGAGAGGGGCCCCAATCCAGACCTCTTCCTAGCTGCGAGGCCAGAAACCAGTTCTCTGGGCCTCAGAACCCAGTATAAGGAGGAAAGACTTAAGACCCACCCCCAGGGTTGCTATGAAGACTTCACAGGTTATGAGCACCAGGGTCTGGTGTAAACTCTAAAGCAGTGTCGCACATTAGCTAACACTGTTCTCTGATGTTTAAAAGACACTTGGTCCTTGGAAGAAAAGCTTTGACAAACGTAGACAGCATCTTAAAAAGCAGAGACATTACTTTGCCAACAAAGGTCCGTCTAGTCAAGGCTATGGTTTTTCCAGTAGTCATGTATGGATGTGAGAGTTGGACTATAAAGAAAGCTGAGTGCCGAAGAATTGATGATTTTGAACTGTGGTGTTGGAGAAGACTCTTGAGAGTCCCTTGGACTGCAAGAACATCCAACCAGTCCATCCTAAAGGAAATTAGTCCTGAATATTCATTGGAAGGACTGATGCTGAAGCTGACACTCCAATACTTTGGTCTCCCGATGCGAAGATCTGAGTCCTTGGAAAAGACCCTGATGCTGGCAAAGATTGAAGGCGGGAGAAAAAGGGGATGACAGAGGATGAGGTGGTTGGATGGCATCACCAACTCGATAGACAGGAGTTTGAGCAAGCTCCAGGAGTTGGTGATGGACAGGGAAGCCTGGCGTGCTGAGTCCATGGGGTCACGGAGAGTCAGACACGACTGAGCAACTGAACTGAACTGAACTGATTCTCTGATGTTGGTCTGTGCCAAGGGTGGTTTCAAAAGCATTTGATTCTGCTGAACCAGAGGGGAAAACACACAGATGCTGAAATGGCTACAAGCACAAACATACCCAAAGAGGCCTCCTGCCAGTTTAGTCACAAGGGATGCAAGAAAGGCAGATGTAGCACACATGCAACTATCGTGCCTTCTAATTCCCACGGGGGGCAGACATCACTAATCGATGACAATACTCTTTGCTGATCAACACAGAAGAAACCTCAGAGTCGTTTCAGGCCAGTGCACTGGCAGCTGCTGTCAGTCGTCTGAGTAGGTACTACGAGTAAAATCTATTTCTCCTCCCTGGTCCAGTCCTGCAGTCTTGTTTTACAAAACAGAAGCCCTGGGCCAGTGATAGACTTGCCCCAGGCAGCACAGGGGTGCACAACAACTCAGGTCTCTAGATTCTGCTACTTCCCCCACCGCATCAGCATTTTTCACCCTGACACTGGCTTTGTTTTCTGGACATACCGGGGGAAAGGAAGGGGCTAGTCTTCCCTGTCTCATCAGTCTCTGACACATGAGGCTCAGGGAGACCCTCCGTCTTCTTGCCCCCCCCAGTTCTCTCTGCTCCATCCACCCAGCCATCTGTATGTTCCTGGATCTCACAGTCCCCACGCAGTGGCCCACATTTGGCCTCTCTGCCTCCTGATGTCCCAGGGCTGGAGGGCTCTCAGGCTCGACTCTCAATGACCCCTTCTCAGAGAGGCTGCTCTTTCCCTGGCCCCTCGCTCTGAAGTGGCTGCGCCCTCAGCCCCCATTATCTTGCTCTATGATCTCCTTTCCTGTTCTTTGTCATTCTCACCGTAGCATCCTCAGGGCCTAGAACGATCCCCAGCATCAAGGAGGTACTTGATAAATATTTGTCAAATGAACCTTATCTATCCCAGCCACCCAGATCCCAACACACACACACACACACACACACACACACACACACACACACACACACCTCTCTGCAGAGGGGCTGGCCAGCTGTAGGGTTGGGGAATCAAGCTTCTGCCTCTTCATTCTCAGCCAACTTCTCGGAATAGGGCAGGTTTACTTTGGTCCATTGGTTTCAGTTGTGAGTTGCACTGAGAAGAACTCTGAGATAATGTGGGACCAGCTCCTTGTTCCTGGCTCACCCGCTCTGCACCCAGATCGTGTGTCACAGAAAGCAGGTCTCAAGTGAGGTCTGGGAAGTTCCCCCATGAGTGCTGCCTCGCAGGACAGCCCCAGAACTGTGGTGGACTTCCATCTTCATACCAGCCAAAGCTCAGGCAGACCCCAAGGTGAGGCCCATGGGGGCCCCGGACTCACACCAGCCGAGTACCCAGTCCCTGGGCTTTCTCCCCCGAGGGTCAGCAGCTGGAGCCTCTGCACCTGTTTTTACTCCTTTCTCCTCTCCCCTCTTGATTCACCACCTCCAGCTGCAACAAAGGTCCGTCTAGTCAAGGCTATGGTTTTTCCATGGTCATGTATGGATGTGAGAGTTGGAGTATAAAGAAAGCTGAATGCCGAAGAATTGATGCTTTTGAACTGTGGTGTTGGAGAAGACTCTTGAGAGTCCCTTGGACTGCAAGGAGATCCAACCAGTCCATTCTAAAGGAGATCAGCCCTGAATATTCATTGGAAGGACTGATGCTGAAGCTGAAACTCCAATACTTTGGCCACCTGATGTGAAGAACTGACTCATTGGGAAAGACCCTGATGCTGGGAAGATTGAAGGCAGGAGGAGAAGGGGATGGCAGAGGATAAGATGGTTGGATGACATCACCAACTCAGTGGATGTGAGTTTAAGTAGGCTCTGGGAGTTGGTGATGGACAGGGAGGCCTGGCATGCTGCAGTCCATGGGGTCACAAACAGTCGGACACGACTGAGCGACTAAACTGAGCTGAGCTGAGATGTCACTCTGCAACTTCGTCTGCTGCTCCCCGACACCGAGCCCACTTCCACATCAGAAGCAGGGCTCTTGCCCCTTCCTCTGCCTGGAACGTTCCTCCACCAACTCTTTGCATGACCAGGTTCTTCTCGTGGTTCAGGTATTCACACAAATATCACCTCATTGCCTGACCACCCCATCGTCACTCTGTCCTGTCACTCTCTTCCATCATCAGTGTATCATTTTCACACCCCACCCCCCGAATCACTTTTATTTATGTGCTTCCTTTAGTCTTTCCTTTTATCTGTCTGTCCCACTAGGCTACAAACCCCGTTAGGCAATCCCTAATGGCTCTATGTTAGCTGATCTATTGCGGTGGCTCAAAAAGCTATTGACAAATGAAAGAACGAGAGAATGAGTGGTTGATTCTTCCTGTGGGATCCAGTCCTCCTCGGTGAAATTTCTCTCTGAAGTCCCAGTACTGACCCGGGACCTGGGGCAGTGCATGAAACATACCCTCAGGAAACATCCAGAGAAGGAACTGTCTTGTTTTCAGAGTCTTGGTTTCTACATCTATTCAATGAGGCAGCAGGGCAAGTCAACACTCTTCAAACAATGTGGCTCCAGACCCTCTGGAAGTGGCTCCCACTGGTAGCGCTATTGCTGTGGATTTCAAATCTGCCAACGAGCAAATTCCAGACAGGCAGTGAGGTTTCAGGAAGACAGGTGTCCTCCTTGCAAAGCCCTGCCCTTCTTCACTGGGGTGGAGAGGGAGCCAGTCCTTCGTCTGAGAAATAATGGTGCTGGGAGATGGTTGTTGTCTTTTTTTTTTTTTTTTTTAACAACATCCTTACTCTGTAACAGGAAGAGGTTGTCAACCAGATGCAGATGTCAGTCCTGAGTCTTTTTTTTTTTTTTTTGGTAATTTTATTGGTAAAGGAAATGAAGCCTGGGCTGCTCCACCCTGGTGCTTTGCTGACATGCCCCAAACAATGAGCCCTTTTCCACCAACAATGAAGAATTAAACTGCCCAAGACTCCCTTGCTTTTGTCTGTTTCCTATTTTGAGCTTCCTTTGAAAAAGTCGTTTACTGCTTTATAGAGTTCGATGATCTCAGGACTGATCTCCAAGGCCCCGTTTCCTTGGTCTCTGTGCCCTTGATTCTTGTCACATCTCAGCCCCTAAGCCTAATCCTAACCCTGTGCTAAGCTGTGCTTAGTCACTCAGTCATGTCCGACTCTGCGACCCCCCAGCCTGCCAGGCTCCTCTGTCCATGGGGATTCTCTGGGCAAGAACACTGGAGTGGGTTGCCAAACTCCCCTGCAGGGGATCTTTCCAACCCAGGGATCGAACTCAGGTCTCCTGCATGGCGGGCAGATTCTTTACCATCTGAGCCAACCAGGGAAGCCCAAGAATACTGGAGCTGGGTAGCTTATCCCTTCTCCAGGGGACCTTCCTGACCTAGGAATCGAACTGGGGTCTCCTGCACTGCAGAAGGATCCTTTACCAGCTGAGCTGCCTGGGAAGCCCGACCCTAACCCGGACTTTCCTCCAAGCCTAGGTGTGCTTGCACTCCTGGTGTGCAAGAGCCAGGCTCGGACTTTCTGGTCCGGAGGACCCAGAAAGTGCCCCGCTAGCCCAGATCGGTGCTGCGCGCTGCTCTGGCAGCGACCCCTGCCCTCTGCCCTACACACTGCTTCCAGGGCCTCTCGGCACCGGACTTTGTGCATCTTGCATAAAAACACAAAATAACTGTACTTGAGGTGTGGCGGATGCATCTGGGGCCCTGGCCCTGGGAGTGGTTGTCCTACCTTCATTTTTAGCCTCACTTAGAGAGACCCGCAGTCTTGTTCAAGGTCACACAGCAAGGGAAGGCACAAAGCCAGTTCTTGGAGTTCTCTCGCCCAGCAGCGTCTGTTGAACAGAAATTTCAAGAGCCCTTTGGCAGCTTGTCCCGGATGTGAGAAACGTTAAACCTGTCTCCAATTTGCTCACCCTGTGTTCATAACCCCGGGTGTGGAGTGCTGGGGTTGTGCCAGGCACTTCAGGGCATCTTCCCAACCACAGATGCAAGCCTGTGTCAGGAGCCCGACTCGCGTCTGTGGACACTGAGGCATGGGAGGTTTCATAAACTGCCCATGATCACAAGAAAAATCCGAGACGGGGCTGAGCCAGGATCAGGCTTGAATCTACTCCGCCCTCTTTCTTTGTGTCTTTTCCCCAAGTCATGGTTGCAAATCCCTGTCCACAGGACATTCAGCTGGCCTTTTTCTGCATAGGGTCGTGTCTCTAAAAACAGCCTGGCTGAGACCCTGTCTTGCAGGAGCAGGAAGCACCAGGCTGCTGAGGCCAGGAGTGGCTGGAGAAAATCTCAGACTTGGAGAAAATCTGAGACTTGGAGACTTCAAGCCTTCAGGGCCACACTGAGCGAGACCAGGAGCAGAGCAGTGAATAACAGCAGGCTCTGGCCATGTGAGGGGTGCGGGAGGGCGGAGGTGGTGTCTGAAAGGGCAGGGCTAGTGCTGGGAAGGGTTGCAGAGAGACACGGCTCTGCTCTGTCGTTTCACTAATTAACTCACACACACAGCATTTATCTCTGTCACAGGGCAAAACAAGTAAGTTGGGCCCCTTTGTGGGCTCTGCGTATATGTGTGCGTGCACGCGTGTACATGTGCACTAATAGGTCCTGGCATTTCTGCAAACCCAAGAGGCCCCACTGGTGCCAATAGCAGCAGCATCGCTGAAGGAGGGGCTGCCAGCTACATCCCCCCTCCCTTCTGCAGAGACTCGCTTTGGCTAAGAATCCACCAGCCCCTGCTCCAGCCCAGGGAACCTGGCCTGTGCCTTAATGATCATGGTGCCCCACATCCTTTGGGGGTGGATGGGTGGGGAGGCAGCTGGAGAGGTCATCCCGTCATTTGTTGAGCCCCCATTTTCCACTGGGGTTCTTTCTTTGAGTACCCTCTTTGAGCCGAGATTAGCTAGTTCTGCAGAGAACAAGCACCACACCTTGTTCTCCTAACACACCAAAGACAGACCCTAACTTCCAGCCTTCACTTCCAACTCATCTTAGGCTTCATGTAATAAGGCATTGGGCTCCCCAGGTGGCCCAGTGTTCAAGAATCCACCTGCCAATGCAGGAGAGGCAAGAGATGTGGGTTTGAACCCTGGGTTAGGAAGATCCCCTGGAGGAAGAAATGGGACCCCACTCCAGTATTCTTGCCTGAAATATCCCAAGGACAGGGGAGCCTAGCGGGCTACAGTCCACGGGGTTGCAAAGAGTTGGACACAACTGAGCGACTGCGCACGCATGCAGTAAGGTATTATCAGATCTCACCTTAAACACACACACACACCTGCAGACCTCGACCCACCTAATTACACTGCTCACCTTGTTCTGAAACACCGCCCTGCCTCTGCCCAGGCTAGGCCCTCATGGGAATGAATGCCAACCCGCCTCTTCCACCAGGCAGACTGCTGGTCACCCTCCAGGAGCCAAGCAGGGAGTCACCAGGAAGATGGGTCCGCGGCCCCAGCAGGATTTCCAGCAGTGCATGGTACTTCCCCCATGATCCATCTGTTTGTTTGGAGTTTGTTTTGTTTTGTTTTTTAATGTAGACCATTATTAAAATGTTTATCGAATCTGTTTCAATACTGCTTCTGGTTTATGTTTTGCTTTTCTGCCTGAATGGCATGTGGGACCTTGGCTTCCTGACCAGGGATAGAACCTGCACCCCCTGCATTGGAAGGCGAAGCCTTAACCACTGGACCCCCAGAGAAGTCCTCTTTTTTTGTATATCATCCCCCTGGACTGCCCTTCAGGCCAGCAGAGGAGTCACAGCTCCCATCACACACCAGGAGCAGAAAATGTCTGGAGTCTGGAGGGAGGAAGGAAAAGGGCACAGTAAGAACAATCGTAGGACTTGGTGGGTTCCTGATACGCACTAGACACTGAGCACAGAAGCTCAGGCGCATTTCCTGGTTACTATGACCTCTGAGAGGTTGAGTCATTTGTCCGAGGTCACACAGCCAGGAAGTGGCCAGGTTGGGAATCTGAAACCAGGTCTACAGACCTGCAAAGTACATGCTCTTGGCCCTGGTTAGGCCCACCTGGCCTCGGAGGACAGAACGTGCTCAGCCTGGAGGTCCATCTGGTGGCGACCTGGGAGGCCTGCTTTGATCCATCACGGAGAGAGCCGTTTCCAGCAGGCTCACCGGGGGGAACGAACTGATGGTTGCACGTAGCGCTGCCGGCGCTGCCCACTCACCGGGTTGACAGTGGCAGTGCTCACCCCCGGAAGTGAGCCGACCCTTGTCCGCTCTCCCTAGGGGTTCCTCACTTCGCCCACGGCTGTCTTCATTAAGGAGCTTGTCAGCACATCAAAACTGAACAGGGGCAGAGCCCCACATGTGAAGCCAAAGAAAAACAGCATAAAATACTGTGTGTGCCGTCAAGGAGTTTATCACTGGAAGATGAATTGTTCTTGCATTTCTGAGTCCCTTCCCAAGGCTAATTGGTGGCTGTGCTTTCTCCCCCCCCCCCCCCCCCCCCCCCTTCTTCCGCCTCTCCTGGGGGGCTG
>SJYA01002088.1:2505078-2522194 GCA_006410615.1 Neotragus moschatus
CCCCCCCCCCCCCCCCGCCTCTTTTCTCACATCTTTTGAGTGGCTCTGAGTGCCTAATGGAGGCAATTTCAAACCCAAACATCAGATTATGTCAATAAACATCAACAGAGACACAGCCTCCCAGTTGGAGAGCAACTGGTGGAAAAGCAGTGGCTCCCGCCTGAGAAGACTCAGGCGTGTATTTGTATGCGTGTGTGCACACGCTTGTGTGTTTAAAACATGAACCAGGGAAGTTGTCTTTAAACCGCATTTGCAGGACAGGAAGTCTATTATTTGGGGGGATGAGACAGACACGAACCAAATTCTTTAATTATAAATGCCTGCTGGCTTAGTAACGTTAAGACACGACAATGCAGCACGCATCTTTTAAACAGGCAATAAAGCAAGTCTATGTAGACGCACGTTCATAGCAGCACTACTAACAGCAACCAAAGGGTGGAAACAATCCGGTGCCCAACAGCGGATGAAGGGACGACAAACTGTGGTCCATCCACCCCGTGGAATATTACTCAGCCACAAAAAGGAATGAGATGTTGACACATGTTACAACACGGGTGAAATTTTACAACAACTTGCTAAGTGAGAGAAAGGTTGCATCCACAAAGGCTGCACACTGTAGGATTCCACTGATACGAAACATTCAAAATAGGTAAATCTACTGAGAGAGAAGGCAGATATGAGGAGCTGGAGGAAGAGAGGAATGGAGAGAAACGGCTTAATGGGTGAGGGGTGTTGCCGTGGAATGACATAAACGTTTTAGAATGAGAGGTAATTGCCCAAGACTGTCAATGCACCGAATGCCACCGAACTGTTGGCCTTAACATGGTTAATTTCATGTTATGTGAATTTCATCTCAATAAATTATCTTTTTTAAAAGAAAAAAAAAAATTCCAAGGAAACCCTGAACTTTCCACGATAAAAAGGAGATGGTTGATGCAGGGTACTGGGTTACGGGTCAGGGGCCCTGGTGGTATTCTTGTTCAACCTTATCTAACCTTGGAACTTAAGGCAATCACTTTTGTGCTCTCTCAGCCTCAGTTTTCCCCTCTATAGAAAGGGGGCTTTCTAGGCTGTGTGAGGGTCGAGCAGGTGTGAGATGGGGAAGTGATTCTGAAAACGTAAGATGTATTAAGCAAACGTTTATTAAAGATTGATGGGTCACTTACTGTGTGGAGCATTTATCACCTTTTTTTCTCATTTAATCTTCACAAGTAAACCCATTTTACAAATGAGGAACTTGAGGTTTAAAGAATTAAGCCAGAGTTAAGCCCAGGCTGCGCTGACCATGATACCACACTGCCTCACCCACCTCATACTTGCCACTGTTGTTTAGGAGACCTGGCTATTGCTGAGCTCAGAGCATCTCAAGGTCAACACCAAGCACCATCCCCTCCAGACTCGCGAGCCCACCTTGTCTGCACACAAATGTTCAGTGTTGAGCAAGGAGCCAGGTCATCCTGCCCACGTCTCACCAGCCAGCTGCCTCCATGGGCTCTTTCCTCTTCAAATGGCTTTTCCTGATTCTCGGCGCCCACTGTTGTAAATTTTTCTGAAAGTGAACTTCAAATTTGAATGTTTATTTTTTCAAACAAAAACAACATTATCGAACATTCTCCGTGTGCCAAGGGCCGTGCTGGGTTCTGGGATGCAGAACTGAGGAAGCCCAGGCGCCAGCTTCAGGGAACTCGCGGTGGAGAAAAATAGGAGAATCAATGAGTACTCTTGAGTATCATAAACTCAGTAATCAACTTCTACTCAGAACGTGCTGGATGCATATCCAAGGAACTCACGGGAGTGGCAAAGTGTTAAGAAGGCAGACTCTAGTTCTAATCTTGTTTCTATCACAGCTGAGCTGTGTGACTTTGGCCAAATCACCTAACTTCTCTGGGTGTCATGTCTAAAATGAGGCTAACTGTAGCCGCCTCAAGGGTTGTGCTGAGGATTAAATAATTGAGGACATGAGACATGCTTAGAACAAAGTCCGACAGGTGAAAATCCAGGTCTTTGCAACCCCATGGGCAGTCCATGGGATTGTCCAGGCCAGAATAGTGGGGTGGGTAGTTGTTCCCTTCTCCAGTGGATCTTCCCAACCCAGGGATCAAACCCAGGTCTCCCACACTGCAGGTGGATTCTTTACCAGCTGAGCCACCAGGGAAGCCCTGACAGGTGGTAACTGCTACATGATCAGTGTTAAGTCTTGTTATCATCACCCAGGTCTCTGCCTGTATAGAGTGTAGGCCTGGGGAGAAATTAAGGCGCAAAGTTCAGACAGACATCCGGTGAGCCACAACAGACCCAAAAGCCAAAAGAATTCAGGCCTGTTTTCAAGGGAAAGTCCACGTGCCAGTGTGAGCCTCATAAGAACAAGGGCAATCGGCGGCTATCATGACCGTAGCGAGAGAGACGTAGCCCAGGGGACAGTTCACAAATTCAGATCTACTGGGAAGTGAGAATATCCATTTCCAAGAAATGTCAAATTATACCTCCCTCCCTGTGCAACTGCCAGGCCCCAGGGAGTAATTTCGTGTTCAAATTGCTTTTTAATCCCAGGAGATTGCATCCCCCCTGCCCCCATGGTCTCTAGGGGATGCATTTGGACGATTTTACGGGCTCTTGTGCTGCAGAGAAACGTGAAAGCCTCAGATGAGGTGATGATCCCCTGTGTCTCCTTTCTAGAAAGACAGGGGAAATGAAGAGCATGAGCCTGTGGGGTGCCTTTACTTAGCGGATGCTTAGGTACAAAGCGGTGTAGGATTTTCTGGCCAATTTCCTGTCTCTTCTCCTATTCCAGGTCTGTCCATCACCACAGCTGTTCCTGTTCTGTTTCAGATACAGAAACACCCATCCTGAGGGTGGTAGGACCAGGGTGTTGGAGCAAAAAAGACAGTGAAGGTTTCTAATCCTCCCTCCGCCTCTTCTAGCTGTAAGACCTTGGTCAAGTTACTTCACTGAGGGAGCCTCAGTCCCCTCATCAGTAAAATGGGAATAATATCACTTTTCCCTGTGGGGTTGTTTTGGGAGTAATAAAAATTCAAGTGAAGTACCTGGCACACAGTAGGAGCTTTAAATATATATATATTTAAAATAAAATTAAGGCTTCCTGAATCAGTTTCTTCTCCTGGTCCCACTCTAGCCTCGAAACTGCAGGAGGCTGCCTTCTCAGGATCACTTCCTAGAGTCAAGCATTCTTGGGGCGCTGGAGGGATCCCCTCCAGCCCAGAGCCCTGGAACTCAGCCAGCCCCACACTGCCCCCTCTCTTGGGCAACTGGCAGTTTGGACCTGTCTTCCAATCTGAATGCCACCAGAGGCACCTCTGATTGGACAGCCACTTCCAGCCCACACCAGCTCTCCCTCCGTGCCCAGTGCTCCACAGAGATGATCCTCTCTCTGCCATCAGATGGAGAAACCGACGCCCAAAGGCATTAAGTGACTTGCCCGAGGTTCCCAGGCCAGTAAGTGGTACAGCCAAGACCCAAACCCAGGTATGAATGCCAGCCTCTCTAATCCACTTAGCTAGTGTTCCCCGAACTTGAGTTGCTCCTATAACCCCATCACAGTATCTGCAATAATCCATACACATTGCATCCTACCTCCCTTCACCCATCTTATCATATACATATCCCATTTGTACTATACTGAATCTTGCTCTTTCAAATGACTTAAATAAACAATCTAGTTTTAAAAACCTGACCTTAAGCAACACTATCCAGAAAACCATGGGTTGGAGATGTTTAATAGCTATATAACCATTAAGATGAAAAATGCTCTAATTCACCTGAGTTCCATCTAAAATCATCGGGCATGTCATGGGCCTCGGACTCCTGACGTCCCTTCTCCCTGCTCTGGAAGTGTTGAAGGAACCAGACTCTCAAAGTTCTGTTTGACTTAGATCTGCCAAGACTTCCTAGATTATCCAGTCAATATTCCAACAATTGTTGGATCGAGAGTCTGTGGAATCAGAAAATGTTCTTTCAGCCCCAAGACAAGTGAGACAGAGTTTTATAGTGGAAGAAGTGACATGAGAAATGATAGCTCTGACATTTTTCTTTAGACGTCCAAGAAGTTTGAGGTTGTCTAATGCATACACCACAGGTGCTGCAGTTAAGCGGCTACATTTCTTGGGGAAAAGCCCTGTCTTCTTGGAACCCATCCAGCCCCCAACAGGCCTAGCTCAGCCTGTTCAGCTGACGTGGACTTGTTATGAATGAAGCTGACAAATTCAGAACAGTGTCTTACTCATCTTTGGAGGCTCCTTCCCCCGCACTCTGAACCCAACAAGCACTCAATAATTGCTTATGAACTACGCATGTTGAACTCCAAACAACTCTTTAAAGGAGGAAGATATATTGAGTTGAACCGTGTTCCCCCCAAACACAAGACCATGGGAACCTCAGAACGTGGCCTTATTTGGAAAAAGGGTCTTTACACATGTAATTAGTTAGGATGAGGTCATCCTGACTTAGGGAGGGTCCTAAATCCAATGACTGCGTCCTTGTAAGAGGAGGGGAAGCACAGAAAAACAGACACAGAAGCAAGACAGAGTCAGAGGCTGGAGCGATGCAGTTACAAAGCCAAGAAACACCCCAAAACGCCAGCAACCACCAGAAGCTGGAAGAGGCAGGAAGAATGGAGTTCAGGTCTTGCTGGCCCCTTGATTTCAGACTTTCATCCTTGAGAAATGTGAAAGACTACACTCTTTTCTGTGGCACTCGGCAGCCCTAGGACTAACACAGAAGGCAAGTACAGAGACCTAGAGAGAGCTGAGACCCCACGATTCCTTAATCTGAGACCTGGGATTGAAACTCAAGCCTCCCAGGCTGGGTCTTAATCTTTCCTTGAAAGAGACAGGAGCACCCTAGAAGCCAGCAGCCAGCACACAAGGCAGGAAGATCTACCTCCAAACTTCCCAAATCCCTGAGACTGTATTTGCCTCAGCAGAAGCAGCTATTTAAAAAAAAAAAAAAAACTTTTTATTTTATATTGGCAAATAGGCGAGTAATGATGTGATAATTTCAGGTGATCAGCAAAGGTACTCGGCCATACATATGCATGTATCCATTTTCCCCCCAAACCTCCCTCCTGTCCAGGCTGCCACATGACAGTAAAGAGTTCCCTGTAGGTCCTTGTTGGTTATCCATTTAAAATATAGCAACGTGTACATGTCAACCCCAAACTCCCTAATTTTCCCTCCCCCCCCAACCTTCCCCCCCTGGTAACCATACATTCATTCTCTTAAGTCTTTACTTCTGCATCACAAAGAGCTGTGAAAATTGGCCAGAAATGCCACCTGTCATTAGCCGAGTCTCCCCATGTGTTCTCACAGGCTGTCTGCACAGATCTGCACATCCACGGCTCCCATTTAGAGCTGGTTTTGTACTCTGCCAAGGGCTTCCCTGGTGGCTCAGATGGTAAAGAATCTGCCTGCAATGCAGGAGACTGGAGTTCGATCCTGGGGTGGGGCAGATTCTTGGGAGGAGGAAATGGCTACTCCAGTATTCTTGCCTGGAGAATTCCACAGACAGAGGAGCCTGGTGGGTTATATAGTCCATAGCGTTGCAAAGAGGCGGACACGACTGAGCGACTAACAAGGAGCCGCACCCAGGCATCGATCAGACCCAACTTTTGTAAAAAGCAGTAACCAGAGCAGTTTCTTCTGGGTGGACAATGCCAGGCTGCTTCAACAACTCCCACTACCAAGACTCCAGACAGGCACTCCCCCTGCCTCCTCCAGGGTGGCTGTGGTTTATGCTGCTAAATGCAGCCAGCCTGGAGAAGGTCTATTACTTCTCCATAAACTGATTTCTCCCCTTTTCCTCTTTCCAGCACCCCTGGGGCTGGGCTGGTGGCTTACTCCACTTAAACACCCCTGGCTGTTTTCATAGCTTTAACCTCTATCCCAGAAATCGGCAGGGGGTTGGGGATGGAGAAGTTTTCTTGTTTTCTCCTCTTCCTTCTTCCCTCCCCCACCACTCCTCCTCCTTAGAAATGCAGCCCGCTCGTTTTACAGGCTGAGGCTTGTAAATGCCTTTGGACTTGAAAGGAAAATTTATATCCAAACCTTAAAGATAAATACACCATTGACTGTAAACATGGCAGCTACCAGAGAGGAGCTCTGAAACCTCAGCCTGCAAAGAATCACTCCTCCACTGCACACTGGTCCGTGAAGATCAGTTAAGAAGCTTCTGAGCGCTAGGCTCAGCGCTCAACGGAGATGAATAAGGCCTCCCTCCCTCCTTCCCTCCCTTCCAGCCGCCTTGTTGAACTCTTCTGTTACCAAACACAGCGATGTGTTCTGGGTCCGTAGGAGTAAAAAGAGAACAAACATGGCCCCTGCCTTGTGGCCCCAGATGCATCCAACATCTGCACGAGCTGAAAGAAACCGAGTCAAAGGCACGGAGTGAAGACGAGTGGCAAGGTAGTCTGATAGAGGCCACAGAGTCAGGCTCCGGGCTGGCGGTATTCTGTCCTCCTTTTCAAGCCTTGGTAAAGGTTGGTCGAACTTCCATCTCAGGGCTGAGAGAGTACTGGAATGGAATTCTGATACAGGAACAGCGGTGGAGTAAGAATTACAGCTCTTTGCTCAAAGCTGACTTTATCATCTCCTTGATGTCTCCAACTTTCTCTTTCCCCATCCTTTGAGCTCCCACTGCTTTTCTCAGCAGCCTCAACAATCTCCCGGCCACCTCATCATTTCTGCTGCTGCTCCTCCCCAGTCTGTTCCAAAGTCCTACAGAGTCTTCCACGGCTTCCTGCGTTTGCTCCCTTTTCTCTACCCCGGCCTCCCTGCTCGACCTGACATCCGCAGATCCACTGCTTGGATCTCTGCAGTAGGCAGAGGTCCCGGTCTCTCACCTCTTCCGTCCACCCTCTGTAGCCCTGTCAGAGCAACTCCCCCTTGACCACTGGCTTGATCCAAAACTTTCAGAGCCCCCCCTACCCTCCAAAAGGCGGAAGAAGTCAGTCCAAACTCAGCATTCGAGGACTTCTGTAATCGGATTCCAACTCACCTTTACAATTTAATATTCCACTTCTCTACGTGTTGCCAGAACTGTCATCGAAGGAGATGATTCTTCCTTTGCTTAAAATATACACCCCAGGCTTTCCCATGCCCTAGTGTTGCCAAATGCTACCCCACCACCTGAAATGCTGTCCTCCCAACCCCAGTCCTTCAAGGCCGCCTCGATGAAGGCTTTGCTGACACCTCTTTCACCACTTATCCTCTTAAAAGGTCTTCACTATCCTTGTGGACGTTGCTTCTGGCACCATTCACACCCTACTGCAGTGTTACAGTCTGTAATTACCCCCTTGCTTTTCTTTTTTAAAAAGACAGTCTGTTATTTTATTGCACAGATTTCATTTTTTTTAAATTGAAGTATATTTGATTTACAATGTTGTGCTGCTCTCAAGCGTATAGCAAGGCAGTTTGGTTGCATATATAGTCAATATTATGAGGCTGAATTCCTAGGGGCAAAAACGTGGCCTTATGGACTAGTGAATAGCCTTCAATACCTAGTAGGGTCCAGAAAACACCGGGGTCCCAACGAATGGGTGGCTAATGAAATTACACTGTGCCTCTCTCCACACACTGTCCTCCCTACTTTCTCTACCATCAAGATGTTGGTGTACCAGTTCCCCAAGCAGCTCAAACTCAAAGAAGTAGCATTTTAAAATGTCTTACAAAATAACCCTAAAAATGTTATTTATTAATTAATGTTTGAATAATAAGGTGAAATGTATAAACAACAATAATAATTAAATCAATAGGTTCATGCACCGGGTGGGCGGAGGTGCTCCCCTAATAAAATCCTCTGTGTAATTTTCCTCTCTCCATTTCCTCTTCTTTCCCACTATTTCAAGGATCAGTCTAGACAAACTGAGGGCCCCTACCTCCCAGCTAGATGCTAGGGTTCTCCCTAACCTGTAGCCCCATCTGTAGACCCCCAGTGGCCTCTCTTCCAGATTCTTGAACCCACCTGAAAGAAGATGTGTGTGTGTGTGTATGTGTGTGTGTGAGCAATGTTCACCCCCTAGCAGGTCCTTCCCGGGGGTGCTGGCAGGGGTGGGGCAGTCCTGACTTCCGGCTCTGTTTCTCCAGATCCTTAGCTTCTGCTTTGGCCCCTGTAATCCATTCTCCACGCAGCAGCCAGAGATTTATTTAAAATGCAGATCAGGGCCTGGCACTCATGCTTTAACCCCTCTGCAGGTTTCTCATTGTGCTTATTTATTTTTTAAATTTTTTTGGCCATGCCGTGGTGACACGTGGGATCTTAGTATCCTGGCTAGGAATGGAACCCACTCCCCCTGCATTGGTAGCACAGAGTCGTAACCACTGGACCACCTCATTGTGTCTCATTGCGCTTGGAATAAACACAAACTCTTCAAAGACTATGGCCTTCCCACCTGTGACTTTATCCCCTAGTCTTGCTCCTTACTCATCCAGCCACATCAAGCTTTGCTTCTCTGAGTCGCTGATCACATCCCAAGGCCCCTATGTTTGCTGTCCCTCTCCAGAAGGATTCCTAACCCATCAGAGACCCTGGGGGTCTCCCCAGGGTTCCCCTCATCTGCTTCTTTCTCCACTCACCGAAGGACCTCCCTCCTTTCTTAATGAGGAAACTCCCAAGGCCTACACAGGAGTTCAGTTTAGTCCAACTCCGTGCTACCAGACATGGATGCACCGGTCAACAGGCCAAAGCAGGAGCACACAGAGACAGACATAGACAAATAATAAAAAGAACTGAGAGTTAGGGGACTTCTCTGGTGGTCCAGTGGTTAAGACTCTGTGCTCCCAATGCAGGGGGCCCGGCTTCAATCTCTGGTCAGGGAACTAGATCCCACACCGTGCAGGTGAGAGTTCGCAGGCCTCAACTAAAGACCTTGCATGCTACAACTGAAAGAAAAAAAAAAGGATCCCCACGCCGCACCTGAGACCTGGAGCAATCAAATAAATAAAAAGAGCTGCGAGTTATCCTAAGTTTTGTGGAGGAAGCAAAGAAGGACTGCAGAGGAGAACAGTAATCTAATATTTTCTTTCAGAGAAGGCCTTTCTGAGGAGGTAGTATGTAGTTTAAGATTTTAACTGATGATTGTGGAAATTTTCAAATGCACACACAGAGAGAATACCGCAGTGAATTCTCATGGAGAAATCACTCAGCATCAACAATTCCGCCATCCTTATTTCTGATGCTATTTAAAAAAATAAATAAATAAGCATGTGTAGCTGAAAAAGTATCAGATTGGGGGGCGGGGGTCAGAAGATCTGACTTTAGGTCCTGGTGCTGCACTTGACTGGAGAAGGAAATGGCAACCCACTCCAGTGTTCTTGCCTGGAGAATCCCAGGGACAGAGGAGCCTGGTGGGCTGCCGTCTATGGGGTTGCACATAGTCAGGCATGACTGAAACGACTTAGCAGAGGCAGCTGCCCTTGACCAGCTATATGGCCTGAGGCTGTAGGTCAGGCCCCGGCAGCCTCCAAAAGCCAGACGGGGTCCCTGCATGGTCGAGAGCCATCCTGGCCTTCTGGAAATCTCCTTTCCCAGGAGACAGCCTTCCCTGAAAACATTTGCTTCTGGTGGGGAAAGCTATGCAGCTGGCCCTGATTTAGGATCTGATAGCACTCACCCTCCTCCAGTCCTGGGAAGCCGCCCTCTCGTGGAGGAGACCACACGTGGCCTGGGGGTTATCTGGCCCAAGTGGGGAAACCAGGAACTTCCACAGGCAGGAGTCACCCAGAGTCCTGCTGGACAGCCCAGGAAGAGCCCCCCTGGGGAGATCTGTTTCCAACACTATGCACACAGAAGCCCATCAGTCAGTCCTGAAGGGCCCTGGACGAGGCGGCTGGTTCTCTCACAGGTCAGAGGGGCTGGTCCAGACCCATGCACTGGTCTCCTGCATTAACCTGGTTTTCATTCACAGGTTGACTCTGCCCCGAGGACTCAGGTGAAAATCAGTTGAGCCAGAGAGGCTGGTTCCAATGCTGGATCCACGGTCTCTGGCGCTTCTGGCAATTCCGGTCACCCCTTGGGACCTCAATGTCTCCATCATCAAAACAGGCATTGTAATTCCCAGGTGGTCAGCCTGAAGACCATAACTGGAAAGAGAATCCCGAAGCGTGTGCGCTCGAGAAAGGCTGTTTTGGTGGCAGAGACAGTGCACGGACCACAAACGCTCACCAGACCTTCTGATAAATGCAGGGGATGTGGAAGAGCAGGTCTGAAAGCAGCCTGCTGGGGTTCGAATCCTGACTCTGCCATGTGCTGCCCATAGACTGAGCAAGGAGCATCAGCCCTGCGGCCTGTCTCCTCTCCAGCTGCCTCCCGGGGTGTTGTGACCGCCTGGATCATAGCTGGCACATCATAAGGACGCAGTAACGCCCCTCCCGATACATGTCTGCAGAGTCACCTGCCCCGCCTGCCCCCCCTGCCTCCGCCCCACTCACGAGTCACTGCTTGCTCACGGTTGTTCTCCCACACGGTGAGAGGCTAATAGATGTTTCTGGAATTGGAATACAATTGAATGGGGGTTGGGAAAACCTAAGGGAAGAATGAACTGGTTGATCTAGTGAAACGGCTAAAGCCGAGCCTGGCGCTGTGTTGCGGTTACGTGGGCCACGGGTGTGGGCCGGCAAGGGCAGTGGGGCGGGGTAGGGGGACAGGCTCCTGGGGCAAAGAAACCCGTCTGCCGCAACCCCACCCCGCCCCGACTGGTTTAGTCTGGTTTTCCAAGCGGACGAGGTTCAGGGAGGTCTTGGGCAAGGCTGAGGAATGTTCCACAAGCCCCGTGGGGAGGGGGCAGGAAGGGTCTACAGCCTCACAAGGGTTCCATTGTGTCCTCTCTGCACCGGCAGGCCCCAATGTGGCCCAGTCTCTGGGGAGCTCTCAGAAGAACAAAAAACCAAGGGAGGGGAAGGAAAGGGGGGCTACACTGGTTGGGAAGGAGCCTGGAAGAGGGGGCAGGGAGGGGGTATCGCCATATGCCAAGTCACAGGGGCCAGGGTGGGGAGGTGGGGCATCCCCGCACTGGGGTCCCCTGGTCGACCCCAGTCTCCCTCAATTCAGCGAGGGATGGGAGAGCCTAGAAAAGCAGGAGACGGCTAAGCCCAGACGGAGCTGAATAAAAGTCCTTTATTTGTCTTAATATCCCCTAAATGCACAAACTTGAAACCCTAAACCCTCCCTCTCTATTTCTTTTGGACGTGGCTGTGCCTGGCAGAATTCTCCCTCTTGCCTGAGCTCCTGACCAAAATTATACCAGCTTCCTGTTTAAAACTCTCCGATTCCATGGGCTTCTGAGATGCTCCGCATTAGCTCCGGGATGGCTGGGGGCAGGGCAGGGCAGGAGGTGGGCTTCCCAGCCAGCTAACAATGCAGCCATCAAACTGGGGGCTCCCCCCGCCCTCCCCCCAAGCCCCCTACCATCACTGTGGTTTGGCCAGGGCCTGGGATGGATGGGGGAGGGTGCCAGCCCCTAGCAGGATAGGGTAGTGGTCAGGCTGGGGGAGGGGCACGCTCTGAGACCTTCCAGTGACTACTTGCTGATTCGGCTACTTTCCAACCTTGGGACCTGAATCCTCCCAAGTCTTGCATTTGAAAAACCCTGATGCTGGGAAAGATAGAAGGCAGGAGAAGGGGATGACAGAGGATGAGATGGTTGGATGGCATCACCAACTCAATGGACATGAGTTTGAGTAAACTCCGGGAGTTGGGGATGGACAGGGGGGGCTGGCATGCTGCAGCCCACGGGGTTGCAAAGAGTTGGACATGACTGAGGGACTGCACTGAACTGAACAGAAAATGAGGATGGCCGTGATAGTATCCAAGTCCCAGGGCTATTCCGAGATTTCAGTGAAAAGATGCCTGGGAACTACTCACAATGGTTCCTGGTCCAGGGTGTGACTAAGGAATGGCCATTATTATGATGCTAATGATGGCACCATCTTCAGAATAATCCTCAGCCTCAGGGAGTGATTTCCCAAGAGCCAAGTGTGGGAGGGCACCGTGCCCCTTGACCCTCTTCAGCGACAGCCAGCGATTGAGCAGATACGAGGGGGGCCTTCGGCCAGCAGAGCCTTTCTTGAAGTGTGTTCAGATGTTAAGTGCATCAGCACTAAAAGGCCCTGTGATCGGTGAAGTCTGGGAAATGCTGGCTTAACCCAAGTTAAATAGGATCTTTTGTGAGGGACTCATCAAAGTCTTTGTTGGGCCCAATCTGCATCTCAAATCTCCAGAAAGGGAGGCAGAATACACACTCTGCTTCACAATCCTTTAGAGCCGAGGGTGAGTGTTCTGTGTCACCCACTTGGGGGGAAGGCCGGATGCTGCTGCACCCTTTCCTGCTTCATTTATTCACAGCCTCCTGCCTTCACGGAGCTCTTTCTCCTCCCTCACTCACATCTGCGCTCCATGAACAAGTCACGGGAACCTCATCCCACGAGGCCCTGCCCAAGAATCTTTCTGTCTTACTGGGGAGACCTGCAGCTACATCTATCTGCTCCCCTATTTTTGATAATGGCAGGACTCTTCTCCTGGAGGCTTAGGTCCAAACTCCCAGCCACTCTGTATCTCTCCTGCCCATCATCCCTCACACCCCCTCCATCAGCAAGCCCTACTGGATTTACCCCAAGATATGTCCCAACTTTAATCACGGCTCACCGTTTCTAACTACTACTGCACTCGTCCAGTCCCCATCATCTCTCGCCTGGATGCTTTCGTTGCCTCCTCAC
Organism: Neotragus moschatus; assembly: GCA_006410615.1. NCBI lineage: Eukaryota > Metazoa > Chordata > Mammalia > Artiodactyla > Bovidae > Neotragus > Neotragus moschatus. Next base: position 2,517,801 of record SJYA01002088.1, read on the forward strand.
TGATATTCCAGATTCCCTCTAGCCCCACTGGCCTTTTCCCCACTGCTGCTGCTGCTGCTGCTAAGTTGCCTCAGTTGTGTCCGACTCTGTGCGACCCCATAGATGGCAGCCCACCAGGCTCTGCTGTCCCTGGGATTCTCCAGGCAAGAATACTGGAGTGGGTTGCCATTTCCTTCTCCAATGCATGAAAGTAAAAAGTGAAAGTGAAGTCGCTCAGTTGTGTCCGACTCTTCGAGACCCCATGGACTGCAGCCCACCAGGCTCCTCCATCCATGGGATTTTCCAGGCAAGAGTTCTGGAGTGGGGTGCCATTGCCTTCTCTGTCTTTTCCCCACAGTGGTGGTTTAGTCGCTAAGTCATGTCCGATTCTTGCGACCCCATGGACTGTAGCCCGCCAGGCTCCTCTGTCCATGGGATTTTCCACTCTCCTGGAGTGGGTTGCCATTTCCTTCTCCAGGGGATCTTCCTGAGCCAGGAATTGAACCCGGGTCTCCTGTATTGCAGGCAGATGAGTTCAATGCAATCAGAGCATGCCCCACCCCTGCTGCAAACTGTCCCATGGCTTCCTCTCACACTAAACCAAAACCTTTGCCTTCTAAAGCTCCCCATGATCCTGCCTTACCCACCAACTTGCATGCAATTCACCCTGCCACTCATTGTCCTGTGGCCTGGTTGGTTTCCTTTCAGATCTCACCCCAGGGCCTTTGCACTTGCTGGTCCCTCTTCCTGCAATGCACATCCTCTGGAACTTCACTGGATGTCAGGAACCTGCCTACCTACCTACCTTCGAAAGGAGACTCTCCCTGACCACTCCATCGCAAGTAGCCCCAATCCCAATGGTCATAGGTGCTGCCACATTTCCATCTCCTTCCCAGCACTACCTCCATTTGAAACTTCTGTGTTTAATTTGTTTCCATGTTTCTTTTCCCTCTCCTTGAACTAGAAGGTAGGAAACTCCGAGGGCAGGAGATTGCCGTATGCATTGCTCTAGCCTCAGTATCTAGCATAAGATCTCACGACTGCAGGTGTCCCAGCAATACCTGCTGATAGCATGAGTGATGCTCAGCAGACCGCGGTGAGGACGGTCACTGGCTTGCGGCATTGCCGAGGATGATCCTGGTCCTGGCCCAACTGAGAAAGTACTGCACGTCATCACCCACAGGCCTGATGACAGGGACTCAGGCTCTAAGTCCTGGGCAAACAGCCAGAAGCCTGCCCCACTGGGACAGTTGTAGCTGAGGCCAGGTATGGCGGCAAGCACTGAGCTAGGCACTGTTACATACTGGAGGTAAGTTTAAAACCTTTCACATGGACACTTGAGAAGTAGGTTTCATCTCTCTAATTACAGCTGAGGTCACACAGCCGGTCTGTAAAGCAGGGGGTCTGGAACAGATCTTTCAGTCCATAACAGTGTGCCGTCAGAGGAATGGATGAATGAACGGAGCTTCTAACTGCCAAAATGCGGAGGGAAAAGTGGTGGCCAAAGCTTCTCCTCCTCTCCCTTCTTACCCTTCAACACCCCTCAGCCCCTTCTCGCCTATTCCCTAACACCCACCCCCCATCAGGGTACAGCAGGGCTCAAATGTCCAGAGTCTGGTTTGTGAGCCTCATGAGGAGTCAGCTTCTTGGAGCCTCTGGGTTCTCACTGGTAAAATGGGCAGAGTGAGCCTTGCTTTGTCTGCTTTCCTGGGTAGTCGTGAGAAATCAGATGAGCCAATCGTGCAACATGCTCAAAAGATACGGTCATTATTAGAGCCCTCCTCGTGGCCTTAGTGAGCAGCGTCTCCCAAGTGCATCCTCGTTAGAAGGAATACCAAGGGTAAAGCTTCTCCCTAAAGACAGATCCTCCACGGCAGAATGTCAGCTCTGGTGACACCTGGAATGAGATGAGGGTATTACCTGCGGCAGGGGTCTATCCTTGGTACCCCCAAAGCCGGCAACGGAAGAAATCCACCTGGTGGCTCTGATGAAACCCCAGTGATGACCGCACCAAGCCTGTATCTGAAGAGGGACTCCGTGCCCTGTGGACTCGGGCCTGGGACCTTGGGCTACACACGTCAATGACATGTGCGCTCTCGCTTTCATCTGCAGCTGGGGCAGGAACAGAGGGGCAGGCAGAGGAGGGAAGGTGGGCTCGAGCCCACCCGGGTGCGCAGGTCTGGGTTCGTTTGCTGCTGTGTGACTGAGGATACGCCTGCCCCTCTCTGGTCACTATTTCCTCTGTGCACAAACACGAGGGCAAGACCCGTCATCACGAGCATTCTGCTTATTCTAATATTCCAGGTTGCGCTGTAGGCGCCATGAACGAGCCGCCCCTGCAAGAGGGCCAGCAACACAATCCAAGAAGGAGCAGCCCAGCCTAAAACAGGGGGCTCAGCCCCCCACAGGACACTGAGCCCTGGGATTTTGCTTTATACTTCCTGGTATGAACCCAGAATACTTCTCCAGGGATGGTGGAGGAACCCATGGAGTGAAAGTGGGGAACAAGAGAGGACTCTGACATCTTTTTCCTGTGAATCAGCAGAAAACCTAAAAACCAAATTTCCCATTGGTGCTTCCTCCACCGTGAGAAAGGCACACCTCCAGCCATTTGCTGGTGAACTCTGAAGCATGAGCGTAAATAATTAAAATGAAATTACAGTTGTCAAAATAAATGAGCAGAGAACCAGGAGCTTCCTCCTTGCCATCCCGTGAGTCCTTAGTTGGCTGTTCTGCAAAAGCTGACGATCACAGGCAAAGGGTGCCCTGGACACTGAGACAGTGAGGTGGCTGGGATGTGGAAAGGGCCCAAGAGCGATGGGCTGGGGCACGGGAAAGGACTAGCAGGGGTATATGCAGCTGTGGCAGAGCCTCGCAGTCTGGGGCGGTCAGTGGCAGTGACAGATCGGGTCTGGGGGCCGTGAGTCCACATTCAGCAGGCCCAAGGGCAGGGGTTCCGGCCAGTGCTCATTCGCCCCAGAGCCCCAGAACACCCTTGGAGCAAGTCTGCTGTGGGCTCTGGGCCCGGAGGCGGTCCCACGTGCCTCCACTAAGGAAGCAGATGTATCTTTAGGCTCCAACCACCTGGGCACTAATCAGATTCTGAGACTGATTCCTCCAGGGGTCTGGTGAGAGAGTCCACCTTTCTCCCTGCTCTGAGAACAGGGGCCTGGCCCACTAGAAGTGGCAGGACTCAGAAGGGGGCAGTTCCTGGGTGTGAACTCACTGGAGGGTTGGTGCATGTCTGATCCTGGCTACCACCCTTGTCTGCTTGAATTAATGTCTCTCCGGGGCCTCTGCCCTACTGTTTGGTGGAATGAATGAATGAGGAGAGGTAAGGCTATCATTATGCCCATTTTACAGATGAGGAAGCTGAGGTTTAAAGAAATGATCTGGCTCATACTTACTGGGAGAGGTGAGGTGGGACTGTGGGTTTCCTTCAGATAGGAAGACTAAAGGGCAAGCATCTTAAACGTATCTGATGCCAGTATCAGGACTAGGGGACTGGGTGGTAGTGTCTGCTGAATGATGCCAAACGTCTCCCGGCGTGAGGAAAGAGGTCCCAGCAGAGAAGCGGGTGATATGAAGACAAGGATGACTTGGCATGCTGAAGGGACCCAGGGAAACCAATATGGCTGGAGTAGAAACAGCAAAGGGGAAGGAGTAAGATGGGTTGGCAGGAGCCCGCCCACAGGATGGGCTTAGATCTTACTTTAAGTGTGATGGGAGGATCCCAGGGGGCTTCCAATGGCAGATGGGGCAGCAGCTCTTAGGGGGCAGGCCTGGATAATAATAATTTCTGCCCCAAGCCAGTTATGACCTGTCTTTCACACATCAACCAAAGTGGCACCACTGACTTCCACTGATTCAGCTAATAAATATAAATGATCATATAAATGCTATAAGCTAGCATTTGAGTTATGATGAGATGGAAGGATGGCATCACTGATGCCATGGATGTGTACTTGGGAAAACTCTGGGAGACGGTGAGGGACAGGGAGGCCTGGCATGCTGCTGTCCATGGGGTCATGAAGAACCAGACACAAGTGGATGACTGAATGACAACTAGCATGTACTAAGCTTCTAGTGTGTGCCAGGTGCTGTGCTGAGCACTGTTCCACATCAATACATTCATTCTCATTAAACCCTCATGCCTATCCCATGACACAGTTTTACATACAACATGATTTACTTTACAATAATACACAAGTGACTTTCGGTACTTTCTCATTTCACAGATGGAGAAACTGAGGCTCCAGTTGTTAAGTAGCTCATCCAATACCCCAGCCACTGGCAAAGCCAGAACCTGAACCCACATCTGTCTGAGAACAAAGAATGAGTCCTTAATGCTAACCAGCACTGCCTCCCTGCCCCCGAAGACACACACACACACACACACACACACACACACACAC
>SJYA01002088.1:2522830-2536973 GCA_006410615.1 Neotragus moschatus
CATCCATGGGATTTTCCAGGCAAGAGTTCTGGAGTGGGGTGCCATTGCCTTCTCTGTCTTTTCCCCACAGTGGTGGTTTAGTCGCTAAGTCATGTCCGATTCTTGCGACCCCATGGACTGTAGCCCGCCAGGCTCCTCTGTCCATGGGATTTTCCACTCTCCTGGAGTGGGTTGCCATTTCCTTCTCCAGGGGATCTTCCTGAGCCAGGAATTGAACCCGGGTCTCCTGTATTGCAGGCAGATGAGTTCAATGCAATCAGAGCATGCCCCACCCCTGCTGCAAACTGTCCCATGGCTTCCTCTCACACTAAACCAAAACCTTTGCCTTCTAAAGCTCCCCATGATCCTGCCTTACCCACCAACTTGCATGCAATTCACCCTGCCACTCATTGTCCTGTGGCCTGGTTGGTTTCCTTTCAGATCTCACCCCAGGGCCTTTGCACTTGCTGGTCCCTCTTCCTGCAATGCACATCCTCTGGAACTTCACTGGATGTCAGGAACCTGCCTACCTACCTACCTTCGAAAGGAGACTCTCCCTGACCACTCCATCGCAAGTAGCCCCAATCCCAATGGTCATAGGTGCTGCCACATTTCCATCTCCTTCCCAGCACTACCTCCATTTGAAACTTCTGTGTTTAATTTGTTTCCATGTTTCTTTTCCCTCTCCTTGAACTAGAAGGTAGGAAACTCCGAGGGCAGGAGATTGCCGTATGCATTGCTCTAGCCTCAGTATCTAGCATAAGATCTCACGACTGCAGGTGTCCCAGCAATACCTGCTGATAGCATGAGTGATGCTCAGCAGACCGCGGTGAGGACGGTCACTGGCTTGCGGCATTGCCGAGGATGATCCTGGTCCTGGCCCAACTGAGAAAGTACTGCACGTCATCACCCACAGGCCTGATGACAGGGACTCAGGCTCTAAGTCCTGGGCAAACAGCCAGAAGCCTGCCCCACTGGGACAGTTGTAGCTGAGGCCAGGTATGGCGGCAAGCACTGAGCTAGGCACTGTTACATACTGGAGGTAAGTTTAAAACCTTTCACATGGACACTTGAGAAGTAGGTTTCATCTCTCTAATTACAGCTGAGGTCACACAGCCGGTCTGTAAAGCAGGGGGTCTGGAACAGATCTTTCAGTCCATAACAGTGTGCCGTCAGAGGAATGGATGAATGAACGGAGCTTCTAACTGCCAAAATGCGGAGGGAAAAGTGGTGGCCAAAGCTTCTCCTCCTCTCCCTTCTTACCCTTCAACACCCCTCAGCCCCTTCTCGCCTATTCCCTAACACCCACCCCCCATCAGGGTACAGCAGGGCTCAAATGTCCAGAGTCTGGTTTGTGAGCCTCATGAGGAGTCAGCTTCTTGGAGCCTCTGGGTTCTCACTGGTAAAATGGGCAGAGTGAGCCTTGCTTTGTCTGCTTTCCTGGGTAGTCGTGAGAAATCAGATGAGCCAATCGTGCAACATGCTCAAAAGATACGGTCATTATTAGAGCCCTCCTCGTGGCCTTAGTGAGCAGCGTCTCCCAAGTGCATCCTCGTTAGAAGGAATACCAAGGGTAAAGCTTCTCCCTAAAGACAGATCCTCCACGGCAGAATGTCAGCTCTGGTGACACCTGGAATGAGATGAGGGTATTACCTGCGGCAGGGGTCTATCCTTGGTACCCCCAAAGCCGGCAACGGAAGAAATCCACCTGGTGGCTCTGATGAAACCCCAGTGATGACCGCACCAAGCCTGTATCTGAAGAGGGACTCCGTGCCCTGTGGACTCGGGCCTGGGACCTTGGGCTACACACGTCAATGACATGTGCGCTCTCGCTTTCATCTGCAGCTGGGGCAGGAACAGAGGGGCAGGCAGAGGAGGGAAGGTGGGCTCGAGCCCACCCGGGTGCGCAGGTCTGGGTTCGTTTGCTGCTGTGTGACTGAGGATACGCCTGCCCCTCTCTGGTCACTATTTCCTCTGTGCACAAACACGAGGGCAAGACCCGTCATCACGAGCATTCTGCTTATTCTAATATTCCAGGTTGCGCTGTAGGCGCCATGAACGAGCCGCCCCTGCAAGAGGGCCAGCAACACAATCCAAGAAGGAGCAGCCCAGCCTAAAACAGGGGGCTCAGCCCCCCACAGGACACTGAGCCCTGGGATTTTGCTTTATACTTCCTGGTATGAACCCAGAATACTTCTCCAGGGATGGTGGAGGAACCCATGGAGTGAAAGTGGGGAACAAGAGAGGACTCTGACATCTTTTTCCTGTGAATCAGCAGAAAACCTAAAAACCAAATTTCCCATTGGTGCTTCCTCCACCGTGAGAAAGGCACACCTCCAGCCATTTGCTGGTGAACTCTGAAGCATGAGCGTAAATAATTAAAATGAAATTACAGTTGTCAAAATAAATGAGCAGAGAACCAGGAGCTTCCTCCTTGCCATCCCGTGAGTCCTTAGTTGGCTGTTCTGCAAAAGCTGACGATCACAGGCAAAGGGTGCCCTGGACACTGAGACAGTGAGGTGGCTGGGATGTGGAAAGGGCCCAAGAGCGATGGGCTGGGGCACGGGAAAGGACTAGCAGGGGTATATGCAGCTGTGGCAGAGCCTCGCAGTCTGGGGCGGTCAGTGGCAGTGACAGATCGGGTCTGGGGGCCGTGAGTCCACATTCAGCAGGCCCAAGGGCAGGGGTTCCGGCCAGTGCTCATTCGCCCCAGAGCCCCAGAACACCCTTGGAGCAAGTCTGCTGTGGGCTCTGGGCCCGGAGGCGGTCCCACGTGCCTCCACTAAGGAAGCAGATGTATCTTTAGGCTCCAACCACCTGGGCACTAATCAGATTCTGAGACTGATTCCTCCAGGGGTCTGGTGAGAGAGTCCACCTTTCTCCCTGCTCTGAGAACAGGGGCCTGGCCCACTAGAAGTGGCAGGACTCAGAAGGGGGCAGTTCCTGGGTGTGAACTCACTGGAGGGTTGGTGCATGTCTGATCCTGGCTACCACCCTTGTCTGCTTGAATTAATGTCTCTCCGGGGCCTCTGCCCTACTGTTTGGTGGAATGAATGAATGAGGAGAGGTAAGGCTATCATTATGCCCATTTTACAGATGAGGAAGCTGAGGTTTAAAGAAATGATCTGGCTCATACTTACTGGGAGAGGTGAGGTGGGACTGTGGGTTTCCTTCAGATAGGAAGACTAAAGGGCAAGCATCTTAAACGTATCTGATGCCAGTATCAGGACTAGGGGACTGGGTGGTAGTGTCTGCTGAATGATGCCAAACGTCTCCCGGCGTGAGGAAAGAGGTCCCAGCAGAGAAGCGGGTGATATGAAGACAAGGATGACTTGGCATGCTGAAGGGACCCAGGGAAACCAATATGGCTGGAGTAGAAACAGCAAAGGGGAAGGAGTAAGATGGGTTGGCAGGAGCCCGCCCACAGGATGGGCTTAGATCTTACTTTAAGTGTGATGGGAGGATCCCAGGGGGCTTCCAATGGCAGATGGGGCAGCAGCTCTTAGGGGGCAGGCCTGGATAATAATAATTTCTGCCCCAAGCCAGTTATGACCTGTCTTTCACACATCAACCAAAGTGGCACCACTGACTTCCACTGATTCAGCTAATAAATATAAATGATCATATAAATGCTATAAGCTAGCATTTGAGTTATGATGAGATGGAAGGATGGCATCACTGATGCCATGGATGTGTACTTGGGAAAACTCTGGGAGACGGTGAGGGACAGGGAGGCCTGGCATGCTGCTGTCCATGGGGTCATGAAGAACCAGACACAAGTGGATGACTGAATGACAACTAGCATGTACTAAGCTTCTAGTGTGTGCCAGGTGCTGTGCTGAGCACTGTTCCACATCAATACATTCATTCTCATTAAACCCTCATGCCTATCCCATGACACAGTTTTACATACAACATGATTTACTTTACAATAATACACAAGTGACTTTCGGTACTTTCTCATTTCACAGATGGAGAAACTGAGGCTCCAGTTGTTAAGTAGCTCATCCAATACCCCAGCCACTGGCAAAGCCAGAACCTGAACCCACATCTGTCTGAGAACAAAGAATGAGTCCTTAATGCTAACCAGCACTGCCTCCCTGCCCCCGAAGACACACACACACACACACACACACACACACACACACACTGGGTTTTAACTCTCTGGGAACTAGGAACACTGTTGAGGGGTGGAGTTCGTAGTGGGCTACAGTTTCTCAAACGGAACTTGACTGTGGCTCTTTCTCTTTCGTCCTCTTGCTGCTCTGGCCCATGAGATGGGGCGCCAGGGGAAGGAGGCCCGCTTCTCCCTCCTGTAATGGCTCACGTTCATTGCTGGATAACGCAATCAGAGCACAAGGATTAATGGACTTGGCTCTGGCTTTCAAGTCCCACCCGCTGACAGATCGCCTAATTCCCCCCTGTTCCTGAACCTTTCAGGAAAAAATGCAGGCGGCTTGCTTATCTTAGTGTGGGGTTGCCGTGGAAACTGCATCCCTTGTGAGATGCACTGTCATAACATCTCAGTCCTGTTCTGAACACTTAAAGACACAGCCTCCTCCTCTTCGGGGCCTCGGTCCACGGGCACTCATCAAGTGGTTGGGGAGCAGGTAGGGGGTGAGTGTGGCGGGAGGTGAAGAAGGAGGAGGACCCCTGGCTCTGGAAATGTCGGCTCCCATCCATCTAAGGCTTGGGCTCACCTAGTGCCTGGCAAGTTGGGTTCAGAGAACATTCTTCAAGTGGCTTCTAGTCTGGGCAGTGGGCTCTACTTGGGTTATTTGTGAGGAATCCCACCATCTGCCCCATGAAGTTGGCAGAATTATGAACCTCATTTTACAGAAGAGGAAACTGAGGCTTGAGGAGGTGAGGTCATCGTAGGGCCACTGTGGCAATGCTCTGGGTGACCGAACATCCTGGTTTTAGCACTCCAAGTCCCACATTCCAGGAAACCCCGTGGTCTCTGGCAAACTGGGATGATGGGTTCACCTCCCGTGCATTTGTTTCGAATCTCTCTACCTGTGACTCTCCTTCACATCCCAGAGATGCTCTGCTCCCCCCACAGACAGTCAGAAGTGCTCTGAGCCACCCTCCTCTGCGCCGGGAGCAGGAGAGCGGTGGGGCGGGGTGGGCTGAGCCAACAGCCAACAGGAAAGCCCAGTTCCCTGGCCTCGGCCTAGGACAAGTACTGAGCTCCCCTCAGGCTCAAAGGGAAGCCAACTTCTGCTGGAGGGTGTCTGGGGTCCCCCTGGGTTGACACCCTCCCCTCCCCTCCCTCATCAGTTCCCCTGGAGGCAGATCCTTAACAAATGGCAGAGGCCCCTCCCCTCAGGCTCAGCTCCGGGAACAGCCTGGCCTCAGGCACCCAGGGGGTCACAGTGGAGCTGTTCCCATACCCAGACCTAGGCTCTCAGCCCTTCCCATCCCTCGAGCTCCCTGGACTTCCAGGCACACTGAAAGAGGGCCGTTGCCCACAGCCGCGCTCCTACAAACTTCAAGGCCTTGGCACGTGCCGTTGATCTGTGCACTCAGCTTGGCGTCTTCTTCCCAGGCTGCTTCCCTGGGGCTGAGGTTCGCGCACCCTACCAAGGCTGGCTGAGGCATCCCCTTGCCCAGGAGGCCTTCCCTGGGCCTGAGCCACCACTGAAGGGGCTCAGAGGGGCACAGGGACCACCTTGTGGCTATATCACTTCCACCAAAGCCCCAACTTGAAGGAGCTGTCCTTGGTGTCCCCAGGGCAGTCACTGAGACATCCTCTCCGCATCTTCACACCCTGCTCAGGGTCCATCACTGAGGAAGTGCTAACAAGCACCAAATGAGTGAATGCAGGCACACTTGGGTACCACCTAGTCTGTGCCAAGCCGTCGGTCAGACAAGCCGCACGGTCCTCACGACACGTGCAAGACCCTATATGACGCCCCGGCTGCCGGCCTCCTCGCACTTGCTCCCCCACACATCACTCCAGACCTAGAAAGCCAAGCCCCTGATGCCTGCGGTTCCCCTGTCTGCAGCCCTCTGTACCACGAAGCCCTGGGCATGTTCCCTCACTTCCTCTGGTCTCTGCTTAAGCATCCCTGTCAGAGGGCTCTCCCCGACCCCTCTAGCCCCTCTATGGCAAACAGCATCTCCCATCATTGCTCACTGATTTTCTCACTACCTTAAGCACATATTTGTTTATGTATAATATATGAGCCTACAATAAGTATATATTTAATGACAGGCATACAGTTAAATAAATACTATGTGTATAACCCATAAATTGATTCACGTTGACCATATATTTAGTTGTCTGTCTCTCCCACTAGAGTATAATGTCCAGAAAAGGACCTTTGTTCACTGCTATAATCCCAATACCCAGAGCAGTGGCTGCAGCACACTGTGAATGCTCAACAAATATTTTTGAAGGAATGAATACAGTCTTAGCCCCTAATCGACTCCTGAGAAACAGTCCTTCAATGTAAGTGCCATTACACACTGAAGCTCAACGGGTGAGATGACTTGCCCAAGGCCACACAGACCAAGGACACCCTGACTCTCCAGCCCTGGGGCCCAGTCTGACCATGAACCCTCGCCAATACCACCACACCCCGCATACTGTCCCCAGAGCCTGTCTACTCTTTCCAGAGCAGACGCCCAGACCCTGGTGATGGCTCCTCCATGGCAGGAGTCACAGTGGGGACCTGGAGGAGGAGACGGTCCACAGAAGGGGTGGCTGGGCCACCTCTGAGCATCTCCCAGTGCCATGAGGAGGTGCGGCCAGTGAAGGCAGGGGCAGGTATTCCTCAGAACAGAAAGTTGCCCCCATCAGCTCTTCGGTCACGGCCAAGGCTTCCAGCCTCCTCACACTGGGGGTCCAGATGCAAACTGAAACCTCTTTGGGGGACCCAATTGTTGTTATTAATTGAACATGTGAGCCCATTAGCTCAAAGGTTTGAATGCGTATCATTATGAACGTGTTTCAGGGATCCCTTTGTTGGGGGATCCCTTCCCCCACCAAAGCAGGAGAAGCAGGGGTCCAGTGACACCGGTCCCTTTGCTCACCCCCTAGACCGGGGCTAGAGTCGGCCGATGGCAGAGCATTGCTGGGGGCATCTCCACTGACCTCGCCTTCCGCCCCTGTTGTATGCTTCAGTAGGGAGTCTCTCAGGGGGCAGGATAGACTACCCCAGACCCAGTTTCCAAAAGTTCAGGGGGCATGGATTCACTCAGAAGGCCTCGTACCCAGCTTGGGGCTGCTGCTTGCCTCGACTGGGGGACCAAGTCGCTTTCATTTCCTGAGGGCCTGGAGAAGGGGCTGAGGAGACTTGCCTAGACGCACTAGAGAACTCCCACTCCAACACAAAGTGCCCTTTCCTAAGGGGATCCACGGGAGGAAGTCACTTTAGGACAACTCCGTTGCCGGGCCACCGTCCTGGCTCCCGCTGTGCACCTGGCCCCGCGCCGACCTGTCCTCTCGCCCTGTGAGCTAGCTTTCCTCGGTCCCACCTCCCAGATGAGGCTGTCGAGGCTCAGGGGGGAAGTGCACGGCTCTACAACTCATGGTGTCCCCGTTTGGGGTACCTCACTCTGCTTGACCAGGTTCCGGGTATCCGTAGATGTCTGCTATCCCATCACCTTTTCTGTTCTCCGAGAGCTCAGAGCAAGCGTTCACACAGGTGTGTGTGCACACACACACACACACACATGCACGTCGCCAGGCACCTTCCTGGCCCCCAATAGCCCAGCAGTGAAGTTACTGCCCAAGTGACGGATCAAAGGCTGTGAGTCTATGATGCCTGAGGTCCTGGACTCAGGGGCAGGATAAGGACATTCTCATGATGGGTGTCCTTCTGACACCTCATAAAATCCCAAGAGACCTGGATCCCTGGAATACCAGCCAGCATCACCCCAGGCCCCCAAAGCACTCACCAAGGGGCTGTGGCATGGGGTGAGGGCTCCTGAAGGGGTCTTTCTGGTCCACCCACAGGCCCACAAAGGTTGGGCGGAGGGGGCCAGAGCTACTTTTAAACACGGACTATCACTGTTTTCCCTTTTCCGACGCTCGCAGTGTCCTGCTGACAGATTCTGAAAATAAAGATTCATTTCCCACTGATCTGGGGTATTTTTTTTCCTTTTCATTCCACAAATACCATATTTCTGGGTTTCTGGCACACACTCCACCCCTGGCTTGCTCCTGAACCAGCATCGCTAACCTTGAAGGCTCCTCGTGAGCACACCTCCCTCTGCCATATGACAGCCCCACTTTTTGTCTCAGCAAATTCCTAAAAGCCCCCTGCAAGGTACCATTGCCCACCTATGTCAGATGGCAAGACTGAGGTCCAGAGAGGGTAAGTAACTTGTCTTAGGCCACACAGCAAGTTCACAAAGGAACAGACAAATCGTGGAAAGCTTTTTTCTTAGTAGATATAAAAGCCAGTAGAGCTATTTTCCTTCCCAAGGCTCCAAATGGGACAGCTTAATTCTGGCAGCGATGGCTAAAGAGGGGAAGAATCCTGTAAGCCCTGCAACTGGGTGATTTTTTTTTTAATTTCCCCACCTATGACTTATTTTTGTTGCAAAGTGAGAGCCTCAGCTTTTCTGCTGAACCCAGCCCTGCCTCATGTAAACATTCATAAGCTGTGAAAAGAATTCATTGATGAATTTATATAGCACTCCCTTCTCCCCGGGTGAATGAAACCCAGCCACTGGCACAAGGGTGGGGGGGCAAGGTTGTCGCACTGCGAATACCCGCACATCTCTCTCCTTTTGCTGTTCTCATTGCTCTCTGGATGCCCAGGGGCTCTGCACAGCCTCGTCTGCAGGAAGGCAAAAGCGGCCAGACGCCTGGGTTCTTCCTTCCTCTTACTCTCTTCTCTGCTTGGAGCAGAGGGGAGACAATCGTGTAGAAATCAACTCTGACACATGACTTCCTCGATCCTGGCCAGCTTCTCCAGGTACAGGAGAAACAAAGCCAGGCACAAGATGTCACCAGCTCTTGTTGAACACTTCCCTTTGGAGGAAACCCCTCCTCCAAACTGTACGGGCCACTGTGGCTGCCACTGGCCACACGTGGCTATTAAATTTAAATCAATAAAACGTAAATAGAATTAAAGGGCCCGGGAGCAAAGTTCTGCTTTGCCAGGTCCAGTCAATGATCCGATGCGTACAGAGTGGAGTAGAGCCGGGGAACTTCTGGACAAAGGGAGCGCTATTAATGGTATAAACCACCTTGCCAAAGCCACAAATATTTTGTGGAAAAATACTCACAGAGGGCTACAGTATGTGCCAAAACGCAAAGGAGGCACTTGAGAGGAAAAGCTGGCTTCACGGAGTGGTGGTGGTGGGGGGATGGGAGACACACCACCAGGAGGAATTTTTTTGGTTTTTTTTTTGGTCAGAGGGAAAAAAAAAAAAAAATCACTTATCCTTCTTCCTTTTCAGAAACTGCAGGAGTGGGACTGGGAGACTTTGTAAGGCTCCCCCTGAGAGTAGAGCTCTACCAGCATTTGCTGGACGAACGTATCAATGAAGAGAAAATATTAAAGTAACGGATGTGGAAAAGTCAAAAAAAAAAAAGAAAAGGCTAGAGGGGGATAAATACAAAATCCGGGCTGGGAAGAGACTGGCTCAGGCCGGGTGAAGCCTCTGCTGTTTCTGGGTTGGGGCAATGGGTATTCGCGTGTTCAATGTGTTGTTATAATTGATCCCCTGCACTTATTTGACAAATACCCTTTGCATCTCAATGTTCAAGAGAAGAACTCACACGTGAGATATAACAAGGCCCTAAAAACATTTAAATTTTAGCCCTAATCCTGCCCATGCCTCAAAAGATGCTGTGTCTCATTACTGTAGTTGGGGATGATTAAAATCAACATAGATATTTTTAATGATACCTTTTATTTATATAACACTGCACATTTTTATAGCATTCACCACTTTCTTCCATTATTGGGTTTAAACTTAGGAGGAAGTAATGTAGCCATCGTAGGGCAGAAAATGCCAGAAACCAGATCTGCCTTTTCTTTGGGACTCTGCCTCTCATCAGGTGTGAGAACCCTGAACAAGCCACCGAGTTTCCTGGAGCCTCTGTTTCCCAACTGAGAAAATGGAGGAATGTATTCAGTTGTCTGGGCTTCCCAGATGGCTCAGTGGTAAAGAGTCTGCCCGTAATGCAGAAGACTCAGGTTCAGTTCCTAGGTCAGGAAGATCCCCTGGAGAAGGAAATGGCAACCCACTTGCCAGTATTCTTGCCTGGGGAAATCTCATGTACAGAGAAGCCTGGTGGGCTACAGTCCGTGGGGTCGCGTAGAGTTAGACACGACTTTGCGACAGAACAAGAATAACTTAGCTGTCTAGCATGGCGGGTGGTTGTTAGTTAACCTTCACTGATTCGTGACAAATTCATTGAGCAATTCCTGCATCCCAGGCTCAGCTCCGAGTGCTGGGGACAGGACAGGGGGTGTGCAGAAGACTTCTCAGCAGCTGCTGTCCCGGGATGCAGACAGTGGGCAAAGAACATTATCAAGTGCCTCATTTCACTGAGAAATATGCAAAGTGTAGCACGCTGTCCACAGAGAGCTCTGGCAAAGGGCTCAGCAGGTCTGATGGGGGCACTGATGCCTGAACGGTCCCATCATCTGAAGGCTTATTGGAACGATAACGGGTTGACATGAATAAAAAGGCTTTAGAGAAAACGGGGTAAAGGAAAGACCGTGAGCCAGGACCAGAAGGCCAACCAGACAGGCCAAGAGCTCGCCTGCACACACCGGATCTGAGAGTCCTGCCATACGCTGGCACCGGTTGGTATTAATAATTAACTGTTGCTCTGGGCTCCAAAGTCTCCCCACAGCCCCCAGCCCCTCCCCAGCAGCTGAAGGAGGGGTGTCTGCTTCCCGCAAGGACCTCTGCGACGCAGCACTCTGACCAGGGTCTACCTTGGCCGGTCAGTACCAGCACCCACCTGCCATTAAATGCTGGCGTTTTGCCCTTGAGTCAAAGGATGGGGGTGGGTTCCTAAATCGCCCCTCAATCTCTCCCCGTAATGCAGGCGGAGTCCTGACCCCTTCCTTTCCATCCGAGCCCCGTGATGAGGCAGCCTCCACCTCTCGGGTCCAGGGAAGTTCCACTCAAGAAGGATCACCTCAGGCGAGCTCTGAAGAGAGGGGCGAGGCCGCTGTGTGAACCTCCAGGAAAAGTGTGTTCTTCAAGAACAGCCTGCGTGAAGGGAGCTCTCCGGGGAGAGCTTAGAGCCTCGCGAGACTTCGAGACCAGTGCGCGAACACAAGATCTTGAGTGGCAGGGGGCGGAGTCTTGAGGCCACGTTCCAGGGTGCTGGGACTTACCCTGCGGGTGCTGCAAGTTCAACATGGTTAGACTTGCGTTTCAACAGAGAGCACCCTGGCTGCTAGGCGAGTGGGATCTGCAGGACCTCATAGGGTGGGGCAAGTGCCAGGTAGAAGCAAGTCTTCATAAAATGGCTGTGGTCCATCCCGGGCACATGTGCTGTGAAGCTCTTCTGATCTGTGGATTTCCGATTCACTTTTCTTAATAGAAACAAGTTTTAAATTTTGATGACGTCCAATTCATCTATTTTTCCTTTCACGGTTCCTATTTTGTCTGTCCTGTCTCAGACGTTTCTGCCGACTACAAGAATGTGAAGCTATTCGGTCCGGCTGTCTTCCAAAAGTTAAATAATTCCTTTAACTCAGTATTAAAAAGACAATCCAATAAAAAAATGGGCAAAAGACTTGAATGGATAGTCCACAAAAGAAGACATTCAGATGAAAGATGCTCAACTTCACTAGCCAAACAGGGAAGCACACATGAAAACCCTAATGAAATAATGTCGCACAACTACAGAATGTCTAAAATCGAAAAGCTCTGTTGACCATACGAAGTGTTGATCAGGCTGTGGAGGAATTGGAACCCTCAGACACAGCTGGTGGAGGTGTGAAATGGTACAAGAATTTTAGAAAACAGCTTGGCACTTTCTCTTAAGTTAAACATACACTTGCCCTCTAATGCAACCATTCTACTCCTAAGTATTTACACATGAGAACAGAAAGCAGGAGTCCCCACAAAGACTTGCACTCAAATGTTCATAGGAGCTTGATTACATAATAGCCCAAAACTGGGAACATGCAAATGCCCATCAAAGGATGAATGTGTAAACAAGATATTGTGTATACATAAGACAGAACATTGTGCAGCAGTACAAAGTAATGAGCTCCCCACATAGCTCCCAACAACAGGGGTGAATTTCAGAAACATCAAGATGGTTAGATGACTCAACGAGCTCAATGAACTTGAGCAAACTCCAGAAGATGGTGAAGGACAGGGAAGCCCGGCATGCTGTGGTCAGTGGGGTCGCAGAGTCGGACACAACTTGGCAACTGAACAACAACAAGCTGAGGGAAGGAAGCCAGACACAAGAGTGCAAATTGTGTGATTCCATTTATAGGAAGCTCTAGAACAAAGCTAACCTACAGTGATACAAAGCAGAGCCATGGTTAACTGGAAAGGGGCCTGAGAAAACTTCCCGGGCTGAAGGAAAAGTTTCCTGTCTTGCTGGGAATTCGGATTGCAGGGGTGTAAACAAGGTCAGAATGTATGGAACACTTTAGATCTGAATGTAAATTGTCCCCCAATAAAGCTTCTAATTCTTTGTGGCTGGGGCAGGGAGGAAAAAGTTGCTGGATGAAAGTATATATAATTCCTTCAACTACTGATATTTCATTTATTTTTAAAATAAGTTTACTTATTTATTTATTGAAATGTATTGACATATTTGTTGTTGTTGTTCAGCTGCTCAGTCATGTTTGATTCTTTGCAACCTCAATGACTGCCGCACGCCAGTCTTCCCTGTCCTTCACCATCTCCAGAAGCTTGTTCAAACTCACGTCTGTTGAGTTGGTGATGCCATCCAACCATCTTGTCCTCTCTCGTACCCTTCTTCTCCTGCCTTCTATCTTTCCCAGCATCAGGGTCTTTTCTAATGAGTCGGCTCTTCTTATCGGGTGGCCAAAGTATTTGACATATAACATTGTATAAATTCAAGGTGTCCAGCAAGTTGATTTGATGTATATATAGTGCCATTATAGTGATAGCACCTTTGTTATATTACATGATTATCACTTCTTTTTTTTAACATGGGCCATTTTTAAAGTCTTTACTGAATTTGGTACAATATTGCTTCTGTTTTATGCTTTGGATTTTGGCCACAAGGCATGTAGGATCGTAGCTCCCTGATCAGGGATGGAACTCACATCCCCTGCATTGGAAGGCAAAGTCTTAACCACTGAACCACCAGGGAAGTCCCATCATTTCTTTTTTGAGCTGGGAATAATTAAGATCTAGTCTCCTAGCAACTTCAGTGACTTTAATACAATAGTGTTGTCCATACTCACTGCTCTGTGCATTAGCTCCCCAGGACTTGTCTCCTAGTTGTAAGTTTGGACGCTTATGCGACATCTCTTTTATTCTCCCGTTTTTCAGAGGCTCCGTAAGTCAACATTGTTACTAAGCATGCCAGGGACAGGGAAGAGACAGAGGCAAGTTGCTGCAAAATCCCATTCCTTCCTCATCCAGCAGAGATCCGCTACCCCCACTGCGTGCTATTAGGACCCCTGGAGTAACAAAGGCCGATAAGCCAACGTCCCATCCATCAAGGAGCTCACAGTCGTTCTCTGTGTGTGTGTGCACGCGCAGGTGTGTATGTGTGTGTGTGTATATCTCACTTCTCAAGAAGTTAGCCAGGGACTTCCCTGGGGGCTAGGTGGAAAAGAATCCACTTGCCAATGCAGGAGACATGGGTTTGATCCCTCATCCGGGAAGATCCCACGTGCAGGAAGCCCACGTGCCGCAACTGCTGAACGTGTGGCCCAGGAGCCACAACTACTGAGCCCACGCACCACAGCTCCTGAAGCCTGTGCGCCCTAGAGCCCGTGCCCTGCAACAAGCGGAGCCACCATGGTGAGAAGCCTGCAGATCGCAACTAAAGAGTAGTCCCCACTCGCCATTACTAGGGAAAAGCCTTCACAGCAACGAAGACCCAGCACCGCCATGAGTAAATAAATTAAATTATTTTTAAAAAGGAAGTTAGCCATCATATCTTCCAATAACCATTTAAAAGTGTAATAATGTTGAAAAAAACACAGCTACTAGCCACCTCTTCATTCCTCCGAGATGT
>SJYA01002088.1:2537163-2554548 GCA_006410615.1 Neotragus moschatus
AGACGGCCCAGGGTTGGGGAGGGGTGGGTGGGTCTCTCTGGGAATCTGGAGACTGTGGGCTGCCCTCCAGCAAGGCCCAGCCTTCCACCATCAGCGACATTTCCCGAGCCCCCAACAGGCTTCACTGTCTGCTCTCTAGAGACAGCTAGACTGCCAGGGGCCCTCCAGTGCAGCCCCCAACGGCTAAGCCACCAGTTTCCGGCTGCTCCTCCTGCCCTTTGCAGAAACCTCTATAGCAGCACATTTCCTTAATGTATGTGATAGCTAGACCTTTCTCAAGGTCTTTCTCTTAAAAGGACGGAAAAATAGAAACTGACCAACCATGGCTGAAATGTAGGCATTCCGGACACAGACCCAAAGATCCACCAGGACCCACATCTCCGCTTCTCATTCCAACCCTAGGAAGCTGCAGGTTGCAGAGTTTATTTTGCCTCCTTTCGTCCCTATTTTAAGGAGGGTTTTGACTTTTTTATTGAAGTAGAATTGATTTACAATATTATGTTAGTTTCTGATGTACAGCAAAGTGATTCAGTTATACATATGTATATATATATATATTTCCACTATGTTTTATTACAGGACATTAAATANCTGCAGGTTGCAGAGTTTATTTTGCCTCCTTTCGTCCCTATTTTAAGGAGGGTTTTGACTTTTTTATTGAAGTAGAATTGATTTACAATATTATGTTAGTTTCTGATGTACAGCAAAGTGATTCAGTTATACATATGTATATATATATATATTTCCACTATGTTTTATTACAGGACATTAAATATGGTTCCCTGTACTGTATAGCAGGACCTTGTTTATCTATTTTCTATATGGTAGTTTGTATCTGTTAATCCAAACTCCTAACTTATCCCTCCTGCCCTTTTCCCTTTGGTAATCTTGTTTTCTATGTTTGTGAGTCTG
Source organism: Neotragus moschatus (assembly GCA_006410615.1). Taxonomy (NCBI): domain Eukaryota; kingdom Metazoa; phylum Chordata; class Mammalia; order Artiodactyla; family Bovidae; genus Neotragus; species Neotragus moschatus. The sequence goes on from SJYA01002088.1 coordinate 2,538,076, forward strand.
TTCTGTTTTGTAAATAAGTTTGTTTCTGTCACATTTTAGATCTACATACAAGTGATATCATATGATATCCGTCTTTCTCTGTCTGACTCGTTAATGCTTCTCTTCGTATGATCATCTCAGGTCCATCCATGCTGTTGCAAATGGCATTCTTTCTTTCTTTGCGAGTGAACAGTATTCTATTGTATGTATATATATAACATCTTCCCTGTCAATTCACCTATTAATGGACATTTAGGTTGCTTCCATGGTTGGCTATTGGAAATAGTGCTGCTGTGAACATCGGGGTACATGTATCTTTTTGAATCAGAGTTTTCAAGGAGGGTTTTGATGATGGACACAGAAGTCCCCAAGTTAGTGCTCATGGCTACCATCCCCAGGGCCCAGCACTCTTCCTGGGATGAGGCACTATGATTCCCATTTTACAGGTGGGGAAACTGAGGCTTAAGGATGACAGGACATGACCAAGGTCACAAAGCTAGCAAGAGGCAGAAACTAGATTCCAAGGTTTCTGGTTTCAAAAACAAGTATCANTTAAAAAATAAATAAATAAATATATGAAGACCCAGGTGTGCAGCCCACCCACAATTACTTCACTTCATCTCATAAGCAGCTCTGTAAGGAAAGGTTATTATGCCCAATTCAGAGATGGAGAAACTGAGGTTCATGAAGTTTAATGGTCTTCTTCTAGCTGGGAAGGGAGGGCCAGGATTTGAATCCAGACCAACTCACCACCACCAACTTTATTATGACTTGAAGCGAGTCCTTCACGTCATGGACCTCAGTTTCCATATCTGTAAATGGGTCCCTTCCTTAGCCCCAGTCCAGGGCGGCTGGGAAGACCAAACGAGGCGGTGGCAGATGTGAAGGGAGGGCCACTGCGTGGCACATAGCCTATGGCACAGGCTCCAAAGCCCAGGTCCTGACTGTACCTTGAAGACTGACATTTACGACAGCATGCCCCGACGCCCCACAGGATGCTCTGCCAGCAAAGAGATTCAATTATGGTCATTATGGTGCACTTAGGAAAACCAGGAGCAGGCTAATACATTTCAGGAAGATTTGCAAGAGCAGAGGATGAATCAAAATGAGTTTTCTACTTAACCCTCAGTTAAACAGAAAATCCATTTAACCACAAGGCATCACTCTGTCTTTCCACTCTCCAGTCAATCATTTTTTTTTTCTTTACTGTCTGCCACTTCGATTTATATTTTTATTCCCTGAAGCTGCCTTAGAATGAAAAATAAGTTCATTGACGGGGAGAAAGATGTCATAAACCTCTGGGGGTCTGCAGCCCTGGACCAGCATCCTTAAACCTTTGCTCCTTCCAGCAGGGCAAAGGTGGGCACACTGCTTATATCTGTGGCGGCCAGAGAAGCTGATGGGCTCTGGAGGAAGCAGCTCCATGGACCCAAATGCTAATATTCATCTCCCACCAGCCCTTCCTTCTCCCTCCGTAAAGCAAANAATAAGTTCATTGACGGGGAGAAAGATGTCATAAACCTCTGGGGGTCTGCAGCCCTGGACCAGCATCCTTAAACCTTTGCTCCTTCCAGCAGGGCAAAGGTGGGCACACTGCTTATATCTGTGGCGGCCAGAGAAGCTGATGGGCTCTGGAGGAAGCAGCTCCATGGACCCAAATGCTAATATTCATCTCCCACCAGCCCTTCCTTCTCCCTCCGTAAAGCAAACCAAATAGCTGCAGTCATTGGCAGCCTCCAGAAAGAGGCTGAGGGAAAGATGTACTCAGAGGGACCACAGGGGATGAATTCATTGACTTCCAAGTGTGCTAAGCCACAGAACCATGGATATCAGAGTTGTCGGGGAGACACAATAAAAAAGCAGGGGTAGATTCAAGTTAGGGAGACTGTTCCCCACAAAAAGGGAAAGGAAACATATCACCAGCTAGTTTTCTGTAGCCTTCAATAAAGCAGCCTTGACTACACTTACAACAAGACTCTCCAGTTCCACAATTTCCATGTAAAATCCAAGATGCTCAGTGAAGTCTGAATTTCAGACAAACACTAAAGAATGTTTTAGTTTTTGTTCCAAATAGTCCATGGGACTGATACTGATGGAACATAAGAGTGTAAAGCATTAGTTGGTCAGTCATGTCCGACTCTTTGCAACCCCATGGACTATAGCCCGTCAGGCTCCTCTGTGAATGGAACTCTCCAGGCAAGAATACTGGAGTGGGTAGCCATTCCCTTCTCCAGGGGGGTTTTCCTGACCCAGGGATTGGACCTAGGGATTGAACCCACGTCTCCTGCATTGCAAGTGGATTCTTCACTCCTACTGATGGGAAACACATTTGCACTAAAAAATGACTCGCTGGCTATAGGAAGTTCAAGTTAACCTGCTCACCCTGTAGTGCGGTCTGCTAACCTAGCAATCCTTTTCAGGAGGCACGCATTTAGCATTGAGCACTGGCAGACACCGGAAGCAAGCTGCCGGAATGGGGGCCCCCAGCCCGGTACTGTTCAGGAAGGAGTCCCACATGGCTATTTTGCAGCGGGACCTGGTGCGCAAAGAAAAGCAGGAAGCCGAACTCGGTGAACTTTCTGGAGGCATCTCTGCTGTATGTGTGCCTGAGTGGGAACAAAAGCGGGAAGTGAATGGGCCTCTTGTCCTGATAGGAGCCCTGCCTGAGTTCTCTTCCCTCCATTTCCCAAGCTCTCTCTAATGTTGTTTCACGGCCTGAACAATAACAGTGTGTGCTGGCACACCCGCCCAGGCACACAAAGCGCTTGAATTTCTTATCTTGGAGAGCAATCAGGTTGTTCTACCAGATTTCAAGCTCGTTGAAGTTATGGACCGGGGATTTTTAATTCCTATATCCCAGAGGATGCTCAGCGAGTGATGAAGGGAGAAAGGAAAGAAGAAAGGGGGTGGGGGTGGGGAGAGAGAGGATTTGTTGGTACAAATGCCAAGAGCTGGGATATCTTGGCTTGGAGAGGGGCTCCCAGGGCCCAGAGGACCGCCCAGGCTGCAGAAGCTGCTCTGTCACCTGGGTCTCCTTGCTCCCTCCCCTGGGTGCGGAGGCCTTGGCAGTCATGGGCTGGGGGGCTATTTGGGGATCAGGCAGCCCAAAGCCCCGTTTCAGGTCTGAGACCCTTGTAGCCTCCGCCCCCCCGCGGCGCTCTGCATTTACCCAGAGCCACCCCGGCAGGAGGATTCACCGCCAGAAGGAGGAACAGGCCTGGGGAGCTTTTCCTAGGCCAGAGAGCAGATTCCACATCCTCCTGCTCCACCCTGACCCCCTCCTATGGGGGACGCGCCTGCCTCCCAGTTCAAGTTCAGTTTAAACAGATGTTGTGTCCCCTAAGAAGTCAGCACTGTCTTTGAAGCCCGGGAGAAAAATCTCAGCTCTGAAGGGATATTTCCTACCAAGGAGGCTCTCCGGGGAGTCTTGGCAGAAATAAAAACCCAAGGTCCTGGATGCTTATCTCCTGGTATTTATGAGATTTTTCATTAGAATGGCTGTCTTCATGGACTGCTCTGCAGAAAAAGGAGAGGGAAGGAGAGAGAGGGAGGGGAGGAGAGGAGCAGGGATCCCACTGAGCAGGGCTGGATGCAACTCCGGGGGATGTCGGCTCATATCCACTAGGGCAAACTGTCACTCCTTAGAGGCAGCTTTCCGTGTTCGGCTCTCTGTTATGCTAGACTGTACATAGATGGTCCTCAGACCCAGGGTGGCCTTGAGCAATTAGCGCCTAGGTTCGCATGGAGTCAGACATGACTGAAGCGACTTAGCAGCTGCAGCAGCCAACCTACTCAGGGTCCTCCTCAGTGTATACAGGGCACCTACAAGGCCTTTCTGCACCTATTTCCACCTGCAAACTAGCTGGTCACACAGCAAGGCCCATCCACAGCATCACCTCTTCAGAGTCCTCCACCGGCCTCCCCCTCACTGCCCAGGACAAGAGTCCCATTCGTTTCCTGAAATATCTCCCAAGGGCTGGGTGGTAGGGGCAGTCTGCACAAGGTGTAGGCAATAGGGGATGAATTGTCTGCAGGAAAATTTAAAACAAACATAAAACCAGCTAAAAGCTGACAATGCTAAACAACGTCAATGATAAAACGTATTGCCTTGAAAAAAACAATCTTGTTCCAAGTTCTAAACAATGGCTGTAACCACGACTGAGTTTTAACAATATGTGTGGAAGCTCCACANAATAGGGGATGAATTGTCTGCAGGAAAATTTAAAACAAACATAAAACCAGCTAAAAGCTGACAATGCTAAACAACGTCAATGATAAAACGTATTGCCTTGAAAAAAACAATCTTGTTCCAAGTTCTAAACAATGGCTGTAACCACGACTGAGTTTTAACAATATGTGTGGAAGCTCCACATGAGCACATTTTTATCACTTGGCCTTTCATAAATATTGTGCTTATAGGGATGTGAGCTCAGAGAACAGCCTCTGGTACAGCAGACCCCGACACAAGCCGATTCTGCCGCACACGATCATTGTGAGAAAAAGGATTCCGAGCCGAGCGAGTTCTGTCTGTACGGGGTGGCTCCAGGACTGGCACTCTGCACAAGTTCTCCTGTACCAGCTCCTTTGGTACTAGATATTCTCACAGATGCCAGATCTTCAAGTCTTCAGTGGTAGACTTGAACTAGGCAATGACAGCGCGGTGACTGCACGGACGTTGCAACAGATTATTGCCAAGGCAGCCACCTCTCCCAGGCTTGTGCAGTTCATGCTTCTGGAACTTCCTTTGTGCAATTTCTTCCCTTTTTTCAAAGAAAATCCATTAATTTAATTAAAAAGTATGAACTCATTACTTCTCCCCCCGCTTTTTTTTTTTGGTGCTGTTAATGTTTGTTGACTGGCATGGTTCTGTATATAAAGTCCACTGAAAGGAACATCTCGCTGTTTCTTTTCTGGGCATTATTAGAATTGGCTTTATTTTATCACTATTACTGAAAATAACTTTGTTGTACAGAGATGACAGGGGTTAAAAGCCATCTTCCCCGGGTGTTGCGCATCCTAGGCACCTCATCCGGCTGCCCCATTCTAGCCTATGTCGAGCACCGATAATTGAACAGCGCTCACCTCGAGTCGGACAGGACTGAAGTGACTTAGCAGCAGCAGCAGCAGCACCTTCAGGGCAAGCTAAGCCTGGGTTTGCTCCCACAGCTGGCTCCTCTTCCACAACAGTTCCCTGGACAACGAAAAACTAAGATCTGCTCACACTGGTGTCCCAGATGGGCCGCCCTCTGGGCAGCTCTGGGCAGCCGCAGCGGGCACTTTCTACAGGTTCTCCAAGACCTTGCACTGCTCCATCATCTTCTCCACCTACACTCACCCTGAGGGGGTCTCATTAGGGATGAAAGCTGGAAACACTCTGTCAGCTGATGGGTCCCAGACTTGTCTCTCCAGCGCAGACCTCGCCCCTGAACTCCAGGTATATACCTTCATTTGTGTTTCTGCCACCTCCATTTGGATGGATCAATGTCCCACCTTAAAACGGCTCAAAAGAGAGCTCAGTACACACGTGCTCCTCATCCTTTACCGAAGCCCAGCCACCCAGGCTCCTCCATTTACAGGCACAAAACTCTGCAGTCATCCGTGACGCCTCTGTTCCTCTTCCTCCTCATCAGTGAGTCTGTCAGCTCTACTTTCCAAACAGATGATGAGTGATTTGGCTTCAAAGCACCTCCACCACCCTTTCGTCCTTCCAAATCACCTCATCTCTGGCCTGGATCAGTCTCTACCCCAGTCTCCTTGTCCCCTATAATCTGTCCTCTATTCCGCAGTCAGAGTGATCTTGGTAAAATGTATTATTTTATTGGGTCCTGTCTCCTCCTTGTACACTGGCTTCCCACCTCACTTAGAATCCAAATCCACAGTCCTCACCTGACTGGCGGCTCCCTCCTGGCCTCTCCCGACTGCTTACTTCTCTCGCTCTGTCACTGTGGCCTCCTTGCTGATCCTCCAAAGTGCCAGCTGCCGTTATGGCCCTTACTCCTGCTGTTCCCTTCACCAGGAAGCTCTTCCCACAGATGAAGTCCAGGTTCACTCCTCACTGCCGGCAAGTCTCTGTTCAAATGACATCTGATCGGGATGCCCCCTATCCGAAATGGCACAGCCCTGGCCCCTGCCTTTCTCTTCCTGCCTGTAATACTGTCTGACACTCAGTCTATTTGTCTGATCTCTGTCTCCTCCAGCTGGAGTCCAAGCTCCATGAGGGCAGGGACTGTGCTGTTCACAATACTACCTTCCTAGCATATAAAGCAGAACCTGGTACATACATACCAGGGGCTCAACAGTATTTACTGAATCAATGAAGTGGACTTACATTTAACATCTTCCTTCACACTAACTCTGGGCAAAGTATTGCTAGCATCACACCCATTTTGCAGATGTGGGAACTGAGACTCAAAGAATGGGAGGGACTTAGCCTCAAGACCCCTCAGATCCATGTCAGTTAGTGACACATCCATGATTAAAACACAGGCTTCAAAGACGAGGAAATCAATACAGAAAATCAACAAAATCAAAAGCTGGTTCTTCGAGAAAACTGGCAAAAATGAAAAAACCTCTAGCCAGGCTAAGAAAAAAAAGAGAGAAAATACAAATTATTAATATCAGAAATGAAAGAGAGGACATCACTATAGTTCCTACAAACATGAAAAGGGAAATAAAAGAATACTGTGAATGATTCTATGCCCATAAATTTGATAACCTAGATGAAACAGACCAATTTCTTAAAAGACACAATCTGCCAAAAAGCATACAAAAAGAAATATGCAATCTGAGTAGACCTGTACCTATTAAACATTTTGAATCAATAATTAATAACCTGTCAAAAAAGAAAACATTAAGCACACATGGGTTCACTGGTGAATTCTACCAAACATTTAAGGAGGAATGTAGCAATTCACAACAATCTCTTCCAGAAAATACTAGCAGAGAAAATACATTCTGACTCATTCTATGAGACCAGTATTAACCTAATACCAAAAGTGAAAACAGGCCTTCCCTGATAGCTCAGTAGGTAAAGAATTTGCCCACAATGCAGGAGACCCCAGTTCGATCCCTGAGTAGGGAAGATCCGCTGGAGAAGGGATAGGCTACCCACTCCAGTATTCTTGGACTTCCCTTGTGGCTCAGCTGGTAAAGAATTTGCCTGCAATGTGGGAGACCTGGGTTCGATCCCTGGGTTGGAAAGATCCCCTGGAGAAGGGAAAGGTTACCCACTCTAGTATTCTGGCCTGGAAAATTCTTTGGACTATATAGTCCATGGGGTTGCAAAGAGTCAGATACGACTAAGCGACTTTTGAGTTTCTCTGGTGGCTCAAATGGTAAAGAATCTGCCTGCAATGAGGGAGACTCGGGTTTGATCCCTGCATTGGGAAGAACCCCTGGAGAAGGAAATGGTTTTGTAACCAACTTCAGTATTCTTGCTAGAGAATCCTCACAAACAGAGGAGCCTGGTGGACTACAGTCCACGAGGTTGCAAAGAGTTGGACATGACTGAAGCGACTTGGCATGGCAAAACTGAAAAAGACATTACAAGAAAACTATAGAGAAATATCTCATAAACATACATGTAAAAATCTTCACCAAAATATGAACAAATAGAATTGAAAAAAGTATAAAAAGAATTATATGATATGGCCAAGTGGGATTTATCCCAGATATACAAGGCTGGTTCAATATTCAAAAACCAGCTAAAGTAATCCATTATATCAATTGGCTAAAGAAGAAACATCACTGCTGCTAAGTCACTTCAGTCGTGTCCGACTCTGTGCGACCCCACAGACAGCAGCCCCGCAGGCTCTGCCGTCCCTGGGATTCCCCAGGCAAGAACACTGGAGTGGGTTGCCATTTCCTTCTCCAGTGCATGAAAGAGAAAAGTGAAAGTGAAGTCACTCAGTCGTGTCCGACCCTCAGCGACCCTATGGACTGCAGCCTTCCAGGCTCTTCTGTCCATGGGAAACATCACATGATCACATTAATAGACAGAAAAACAGCATGACAAAATCCAATACCCATTCATGATAAAACTCTCAGAAGACTAGAGAAATACAGGGAAATTTTATCAACTTGATAAGGAATGACTGTAAAAACCCATATCTAACATCATCCTTAACGGAGAAAAGCTAGAAATGCTCCCATTGAGAAATGAGGAAAGTACATCCCTTCTTACCGTTGCTTTTCAATATTGTCCTGCAAGTCCCAGCTAGCGCAGTAAGACATAGGCTTTTTTATTTTCATGTATTAGGAAGGAAACTTTTCTACTTTCTATGGGTATTTTAATTTTACAGATTGGGAAGGAAAAAATAAAATTGTCTTTGTTCACATATGACATGATTGTCTATCTTTAAAATTTGAAAAAACTGACAGAAAACTGCTTGGAACTCATAAGTATTTATAGTAAAGCGAGGTTGCAGGATATAAGCTTAGTATATAAAAGTCCATTGCTTCCCTATACACAAGCAGTGAACAAGCGGAATTTGAAATTTTTTTTTAAAAGTATACATTTCCATCGGAGAAGTCAATGGCACCCCACTCCAGTACTCTTGCCTGGAAAATCCCATGGACGAAAGAGCCTGGTCTGCTGCAGTCTATGGGGTCACGAAGAGTCGGGCACAACTGTGCGACTTCCCTTTCACTTTTCACTTTCATGCATTGGAGAAGGAAATGGCAACCCACTCCAGTGTTCTTGCCTGGAGAATCTCAGGAACGGGGGAGCCTGGTGGGCTGCCGTCTATGGGGTCACACAGAGTCGGACACGACTGAAGTGACTTAGCAGCAGCAGCAGCAGCATACATTTCCATTCGTACCAAATGAAATGAAATACTTAGGTATAGTTCTAGCAAAATATGTAAAGGATCTATATGAGGAAAACTACAAAACTATGATGAGAGACATCAAAGAAGAAACTAAATGATTAGAGAGATATTCCACGTTCATGGATAGGAAGACTCAGTATCGTCAAGACGTCAGTTCTTCCCAGTTTGATCTATAGATTCAATACAACCTCAGTGAAAATTCCAGAAAGTTGTTTTGCAGATACCTGCAAACTGATTTTAAAGTCTCATAAAGAAGCAAAAGGCCCAGAATAGCCAACATTACAATGAAGGAGAAGAACAAAGTCATAAGCCTGGCACTACTGACTTCAAGACTTATAATCAAAACAGTATGGTACTGGCAAAACAGTGAACACATTAGTCAATGGAAAAGAATAAAGAGCAGAAACACACTCACATAAATACAGCAAACAGATCTCTGACAAAGAAGCAAAAGGAATGCAGTGGAGAAGTGGTCTTTTCAACAAATGGTGCTGGAACGACTGAATATCCACAAGCAAAATATATATATACATACACATATAGACACAGATCTTATAACTATCCCAAAAATTAACTCAAAATGGATCACAGAATTGAACATAAAATACAAAACTATGAGACTCCTAAAGGATAACACAGGAGAAAGATCTACCCGACTTTGGGTATAGCAATGACTTTTCAGATACAGCATCATCATCCATGAAAGAAATAATTGGTAAGCTAGACTTGATTAAAAGTTTAAAATTCTGTTCTCTGAAAGACATTGTCAAGAGAACAAGAAGTCACAGACTGGAAGAAAATGTTCACAAAAGATGCATAAAGAATTATTACTCAAAATATACAAAGAACTTGTAAATTCGTAAACTTGCTTTGTGGTAAAACCAAACAACAAGTAAACAAATAACCCAATTTAAAAATGGCAAAGACCTGAGCAGACAACTCACCAAAGATCCACAGATGGAAAATAAGCATATAAAAAGATGCTTTACACCATATGTGATCAGAGAACTACAAACTGGAACAAAATTGGATACTGCTGTACACCTGTAAAAATGGCCAAAATCCAAAACACCGGCACAACACCAAACGCTGACAAAGACGTGAGACAACAAGAACTCTCCTCCACTGGTGTTTGGAAGGCAAACTAGTGCAGCCACTTTGGAAGACATCTTGGCGTTTTCTCACAAACTTAAACTTTTACCGTATAATCCAGCAGTTGTGCTTCTTGGCATTTACTCAAATGAGTTGAAAATTTACGTCCACACCAGAATCTGCAGAAGTTTTACAGTAGCTTTATTCATAATTGCCAAAACTCGAAAGCAAACAGCATATCTTCCAGTTGTGCCGTGCTTAGTCGCATAGTCATGTTTGACTCTTTGCAACCCAATGGACGGCAGCCCGCCAGGCTCTTCAGTCCATGGGGATTCTCCAGGCAAGAATACTGGAGTGGGTTGCCATGCCCTCCTCCAGGGGATCTTCCCAACCCAGGGATCGAACCCAGGTCTCCTGCATTGCAGGCAGATTCTTTACTGTCTGAGCCACCAGGGAAGCCCGATATCCTTCAGTAGATGATGGATAAATAAACTGTAGTGCAACCAGACAATGGAATACTATTCAGTGCTAAAAAGAAATGAACTTAGCAGAATCATTGGCAATGGCTAAAATGTGGATGCACTCCAAGGGTCCATCAACAGATGAATGGATTAGCAAAATGTGGTTTACACATACAGAGGAATATTGCTCAACTTTAAAATGGAGGGGAATTCTGTCATACACTACAACACGGACGAACCTTGGGGACATTACATTAAGTGAAATAAGCCATTACAAAAATAATAATAATGGATGATTCTACTTATATAAGGCATTTAAAGAAGTTAAAATCACAGCAACAGGAAAGATGAAGGGGGTTTGCCAGAGGCTGGGAGAAAAAGGGAATAGGAAATCATTGTTTAATGTTTATTTTTACAAGATGAAAAGCATTCTGGAGATGGATGGTGGGGACGGTTGCACAACAATTTTAAATGCACTTAATATCACTGAACTGTGCACTTCAAATGGTTAAAACATTAAATTCTGTTATATATATTTCACGACAATAAAAAATAGGGGGGGAAAAAAAGAAGTTGAACTATCAAAACATGAAAAGACACGGAAGAACCTTAAACGCACATTACTAAGCGAAAGAAGTCAATCTGAAAAGGCTCCAGACTGTATGATTCCAACTTTGTGACATGCAGGAAAAAGGCATAACTACCGAGATAGTAGAAAGATCAGAGGCTTCCAGGGATTAGTAGCAGGGGAAGGATGAATTGGTGGAGCGCCGAGGACTTTCAGGGCAGTGAAACTACTCCGTATGATACTGTGATGGTGGATTCATCATTACCCATTTGTCAAAACACATAGAACGAATATACAACACCACCAGAGAACCACAGCATAAACTGTGGGCTTTGGCTGATAACGATGCGTCACTGTAGGCTCCTCAGCTGTAATGTGTGTACCACTGGGTGTGGGATGTCAGTAGCGGGGGTGGCTGCAAGTGTGTGTAGGAATGTACAGAGACAGAGAGAATATGAGAATTCTCTGCACTTTCCCCTCCATTTTGCTCTGACTCTAAAACTGCTCTAGAAAACAAAGTGTGCTTTAAAAAAGAAAACAGCTTCAGAGTCCAGACCCCACTCTCCTGCCTCCATCCCATGACACAGCCCTGCCCGTGGCCCAGAAAAGGAAGACGTCGTGGCAAACCCCAAAGCACAGGGAATGTCTCCATTCACTTCTTCTCACATCAACAGCTCTGGGCAGATAATATACTATCATGGCCACCAAAGGAGCACTGCCGGCTGACTTGGGCTTTTTTCTTTATTTGCAGGCTATTAATTAACATACATTAGTTCACACGTTTTTTTAAAAAATTATTTTTGGTAGTGCTGGGTCTTCTTTGCTGTGCACAGGCTTACTCTAGTTGCGGCGAGTGGGGGCTGCTCTCTGGCTGCGGTGCGTGGGCTTCTGATCGCGGTAGCTTCCTTGCGGTGGAGCACCGGCTGTAGGATGTGCAGGCTTCAATAGCTGCCGCATGTTGAGCTCAGCAGTTGCAACTCCTGGGTTCTAGAGCACAGGCTCAGTAGCTGTGGGGCACCGGCTTAGCTGTTCCGCGCCTTGTGGGATCTTCCCAGATCAGGGATCGAGCCCATGTCTCCAGTGTTGGCAGGTGTATTCTTTGCCACCGAGCCACCCTGGGAAGCCCTAGTGTACACTGTTAAGCAATAAAAACGGTGGCTGGGTGCAGCAGGATGATCACCCTTCCAGGTCAGAAGACCTGCAGACTAAGCCCATCTCCTAACATAGCTCTGTGACTCTGGGCAAGGCATTTCCCCCCTGTGATGCTGAAACGCATCTGAAAACGAATACGCCCTCCCTCTTTGCCACATCTTGCTATTTGAAAGTCCTTCAGCTGTGATTCACAGTGTGGATATATGTCATTTCTTAAAAAAAAAAAAAAAAAACCTTTTAAGAGCATGTTATGCTCATTTTTGCCACGTGAACAGAAAAGTAATACTTTGCTTATTCTTCAGATGAGGAAGTTTAGACTTATTATGAACTATCCATGATGTGAAGGAGTGGTCACCCCACAGAGAGAAGGGTCGGTCTGGCCTTGTTCTCACAGCCAACCAGGTCAGGGAGAGAGGACATCTCAGAGGGAAAGACACAGGGACAATGTGTGTGTGGTCCTGGGATGAACTTGTGCAAACTTAAAACAACTTGAAAAAGAAAAGAAAGGAAAGGTTTGGTATGGACAATACCCTGGAGGGCAGAGAAGGACCAGGTTACTGTCATGAGTCATAGGCAGATGAGCTGGACTGGGACTCAGGTCTTCCTCCAAATCACACTAGGGTTGAGTAAGAGGTTAGTCAGCCTCACCTGGACCACTGTCTTCTGTTTGGCATCTCTGAAGCCTTTTCAGAATCAAGGAAAATCAGGATATCTCCCTTATTAACCTCTTTCAACCTTATCATGGCCTCTTCACCTCAGTGACTGAAGCTTTAGTTGAGGGTCACATCTTCTCCGCCCTGGATCATCCTGGCAGGCTCCCAACCAGCCTCCCTGACTGTGCTCTATCTTCCTCTAAATACAGAAGTGCACAATCGTGGCTATACATTGGAATTACCTGGGCAGTTTTAAAATATACTAATACTCTTCTTAAAATTTACGCATAAAGCTACAGTAATCCAAACAGCATGGTAACAGCATAAGGCTAGACCAGAGGACAGCAAGGAGACCACACGAGCCCATCCTAAATGAAATCAGCCCTGAATGTTCACTGGAAGGACTGATGCTGAAGCTGAAGCTCCAATACTTTGGCCACCTGATGTGAAGAGCTGACTCATTGGAAAAGACTCTGATGCTGGGAGAGATTGAGAGCAGGAGGAGAAGGGGATGACAGAGGATCAGATGGTTGGATGGCATCACTGACTCGATGGACATGAGTTTGAGCAAATTCCAGGAGATAGNCAATACTTTGGCCACCTGATGTGAAGAGCTGACTCATTGGAAAAGACTCTGATGCTGGGAGAGATTGAGAGCAGGAGGAGAAGGGGATGACAGAGGATCAGATGGTTGGATGGCATCACTGACTCGATGGACATGAGTTTGAGCAAATTCCAGGAGATAGTGAAGGACAGGGAAGCCTGGTGTGTTGCGGTCCACGTCCAAAAAGTTGGACAAGACTTATAGACTAAACAACAACAAACAGATCAGTGGAATAGAACTGAGAATTCAGAAACAAACCTATACACCTGTGGCCACTGCACTTTCAACAAGGGTGCCAAGACTACGCAACGTGGGAAAACAGTGTCTTCAATGGTAGTCCAAGGATATTCAAGTGCCAAAGAATGAAGTTGGACTCCTACCTCAAACCATATATAAAAATTAACTCTAAATGAATCGATGGCCTAAATATAAGAGCTAAGGTCTTAAAACTCTCAGAAGAAAAGACGGAGGTGGATCTTGTTTGGATTTGGCAACGGAGTCTTAGACATGACAGCAAAAGCACAAGCAACCAAAGGGAAAATAGCTAAGCGGGTAGACGCTCTGCTGCGGTGGCAGCCAGGCCTTCTTCCCCACCACCCACCCACCGGCCGCCTGCTTCCTGCTGGGAGGTCTCAGCAGGAGGTGACCTGGAGGCTTCCAGGAAGCTGCCTTCACTCATTTGCACAGCCTGCTGTAAAGGGCTGCCTGGGGAGATAAACCGTCAAGGGGCTCCCCATTCTTCCCGAGCTCCAAAGTCCAGGCAAGGCTGGGTGGAGAGCACAGGAGCAGTGCCACCGTGGGTGCCTGCCATGGTGCGCCACTGCAGGCCTGCAGGGCGCTCGTAAGGCGCATGGGGACCACCGCGAACGCCATGGGGTGATGCTGGGAGTCCTGCGGGGTGCTTCATGAAAGTTTCAGGCGCCTCTGTGGGCACAACGGGCAGCCACTGCAGTACTAGGTGGGGTCCCTAAGGACACACACAAGGTGCCTCTGGAAATGTGAACGAGTGCTTTTGAGGGGACTGTGGGTGCCGTGGAGTGCTATGGTAAACACACTCCCTTTAGGGCAGGAACCCTGGGTTTGGGACCTAACCTTGCTGCTTTTTAGAGGTGAACCCTAGAATAATTTACCACTTTCCAAAATCCCAACTGTCCTTAAAAAGAGCTTACTAATCGCTGCCTCTTGGGAGGTGGGGAGGATCCGTGATTACCTCCAGAGAGGGTCCAGGAAAGATCACTGGGAGTCAAACGTAAACCATGGAATTAAGGCTCAGGAAGAACTGTTCACACCCGACATGGCCTCACGTCCCAAGAGTGTCAGAACAGAGCTGACACAACCCAGGCGCTTCCTCTCGGGCCATTTTTAGATCGCATACAGAAAGAGGTATGTGTCTCCAGGGTGACCCCACTGTGTGCTCACAAACACCCAGCTTTCTCATGTCAAGAGCCCAAGCCTCTTCACAGAGGTCACCTCGGAAGGCCACCCCACATCATTCCAGGGAGCGACCCTCGTTCAAAGCAAACAAGAGCATAGCGCTGGCGATTTCCTGGCCCTTACAACCACCCAGTGGGGGTGCGTGCTATTTGCCAACTTAATAGATAAGAAAACTGAGATCATTCTGGGTGGCTGAAGCACTCATCTGGAGTCAAACGGCCACTGAAGGGCGGAGCTAGGACTCAGCCTCCGCCAGTCTGGCTATGAGAGGCCGGCAAACGTTTTCCACAACAGTGCACGCCTGTCTGCCCGTAGCTGATGGTCATCTTTACGTGCTCCCTGTGACTATAACATTTCTGTTTCCTGATTAACAACAGAGGCCAGGCGAGATCACTGCTGCCTCAGCAGCCTTGCTGATGGTAAACCAAGATCAACAGCCTCCTTACTGTTTTTCTTTCTGTACTTCAAGAGACTCTTTCCTCTCACCCAAGGCCCAAGGCTTCCCCTGATGGAGAAACATCCCTTAAAGAAAGATCCTGAGGAGGTTAAGCTATTTCTGACTCACTTAAGCGCCTTCCCCTGATTAAGAAAATCAGGCAGGCATCCAGGCTCTGATAAGGTGATCGCTTCCTGCGGGGATCAGGAGGTTTACACAGAATATTACGGCAGAGCTGGCTGGTGGAGCCTGGGGAGCTGCAGGACAGATGCTGTGAGGGCTCCAGAGAAGCCCCCACCCCCGGTTCCTGGCCCAGTGCTCCTCTGCATTGTCCACTTGGGTGGCCCTTGACCTGGTCCTGCTTTATCTACTCCCAAGACCTGGCCACCCTGCCTCGGATTCCAACCTAAAATAACCCCAGCCAGCCAGGAGGCACGCTCCACCGTTGACAGGACGAGCTTGGAAACCGGCGGAATATCAGATTAGTGACTCAGAAAGTGACCAAGTACAAACCCAACCACGGGCACCAGAAAACCAAGACCGGCAGACATTTTAACAAGAACCCGAACTTAAAAAAAAAAAAAAAAAAAATTGTTAAAAAGACGTTCATGTCTTTTTCAAGAAATGAAGTTCAGAGATGTGATTTGGTTTCAAGGAATTTTTTTTTGCCCTTAAGATTCAGGTCATAGAACCGGTAAGCAAAATGCACAAGAATGGTCGGGTACTTCGGGGAGGTGCTTCAAATTCAGCCACACAGTGCTGTGTGACCTTGAGCGAGTCACTTAACTTCTCGGAGACCTGGTTTTCTCTTCCCCAAGGAGGTGACAGTAGGGCTGTTGGTGCAGGAACTGCAACTTAACCCTGCACTTGGCGTGGAGAAGCGTCAGTCAAGGTTAGCCAATCTGACTCTTCTGATTAGCGGGGACTCAAACCCAGTCCATCTACCTCTCTGTGGTCTGCACCTGTGCTCTCTCCCCTGAGGGCTGCGCCATCCTTTACTCAGGCGATCAGACCTCTCAGAGCTTTCCAATCCCCTCTCCTCGCCGCAGACTCGACCAAACCTCTGCGTCCCTGCCGCTGCCCCCACCCCAACACCACCGCCTGTCCCTTCCTCTAGCTCAGCCCTGGTCTTGGGACCTCAGCAACCGGGGACATGCGGTTGGAACAGAGATTCGAGTCACTGCTGCCGCATTTTTACAGATGAGGAAATGAGGCACAGACTGAGAGCCAGAAGCCAAACATCCTGGCTCCTCATTCAGGAACCTT
>SJYA01002088.1:2560172-2653925 GCA_006410615.1 Neotragus moschatus
GGGGGGGGGGGGGGGGGGGGGGGGGGGGGGGGGGGGGGGGGGGGGGGGGGGGGGGGGGGGGGGGGGGGGGGGGGGGTGCTGGTGACAAGAGGCAGCATTGAAAGGCAGCCGGCAGGGTGATGGCGGCTGCGGTTGACTAGGCAGTCTCATGCCCTGGATTTGCTCTTGCTTTTATCCAAAAATCCCCCACCCACCCCCTCCACCTGCAGGTTTAAAGTGAAACAGGTTGGAATCCTGTTGTTGTTCAGTCATTCAGTCGCTCTTTGAGAACCCCTGGACTGCAGCACACCAGGCTTGCCTGTCCTTCACCATCTCCCAAAGCTTGCTCAAACTCACGTGCATTGAGTCGGTGATGCCATCTAGCCATCTCGTTCTCTGTCGCCCCCTTTTCCTCCTGCCTTCAATCTTTCCCAGTGTCAGGGTCTTTTCCAATGAGCTGGCTCTTCACATCAGGTGGCTAAATTATTGGCGCTTTCAGCTGCAGCATCACTGACTACGCTAAAGCCTTTGACTATGTGGATCACAACAAACCGTAGAATCCTGAGTCCACCTCTGACAAGCTCCGTGACCTTGAGCAAATGAACTTCCTGCTCCACGCCTCAGCTCCTCATCTGGGAAACAGGGTTAACAACAGCCGATGACCCATACAATGTGAGGATGACATGACAAATGTACACACAGGACTCAGCTAAGAGCCTGGCACGTAATATCCTTTTTCTTGAATGTAAAGACTCCATGGGTTATAACTACACCATTAGTTTATGGGTTTCTGATAAAGAGAAAACAGTGCCTGTTAAGCTATTTGGTTAAGACATCACTTTTTGTATGATGCACCCTCATTTCAGAGACCTTAAAATATTTTTTAACAAGAGTGCCTTCAGTTCAGTTCAGTCGCTCAGTTGTCTCCCACTCTTTGCAGCCCCACGGACTGCAGCTCGCCAGGCCTCCCTGTCCCTCACCAACTCCCTGAACTTGCTCAAACTCACGTCCATTGAGTCAGTGATGCCATCCAACCATCTGTCGTCCCCTTTTCCTCCTGCCTTCGATCTTTCCCAGCATCAAGTCTTTTCCAAGGAGTCAGTTCTTCACATCAGGTGGCCAAAGTATTGAATTTTCAGCTCCTGCATCAGTTCTTCCAGTAAATATTCAGGACTGATATACATTAGGATGGACTTGGTTGGATCTCCTTGCAGTCCAAGGGATGTTCTCCAACACCACAGTTCGAAAGCATCAGTTCCTCAGCGCTCAGCTTTCTTTATATTCCAACTCTTACATCCATACATGCTGCTGCTACTGCTAATTCGCTTCAGTAGTGTCCGACTCTGTGCGACCCCATAGACGGCAGCCCACCAGGCTTCCCCATCCCTGGGATTCTCCCGGCAAGAACACTGGAGTGGGTTGCCATTTCCTTCTCCAATGCATGAAAGTGAAAAGTGAAAGTGAAGTCACTCAGTTGTATCCGACTAGTAGCGACCCCNTGGCAGCCCACTCCAGTGTTCTTGCCTGGAGAATCCCAGGGATGGCAGAGCCTGGTGGGCTGCTGTCTACGGGGTGCCACAGAGTCAGACACGACTGAAGCAACTTAGCAGCAGCAGCAGTCCTCATAGTCAACAAAAGAGTTCAAAATGCAGTACGTGGGTGCAGTCTCAAAAACAACCAAGAGATCTCTGTTCGTTTTCAAGGCAAACCATTCCATATCACAATAATCCAAGTCTATATTCCAACTGATAATGCTGAAGAAGCTGAAGTTGAATGATTCAAAGAAGACCTATAAGACCTTCTAGAACTAACACCCAAAAAATGTGTCCTTTTCATTATAAGGGACTGGAATGCAAAAGTAGGAAGTCAAGAGGTACCCAGAGGAACAGGCAAATTTGTCCTTGGAGTACAAAATGAAGAAGGGCAAAGGCTAACAGAATTTTGCCAAGAGAACACACTGGTCATAGCAAACACCCTCTTCCAACAAAACAAGAGATACACATGGACATCACCAGATGGGCAACACCGAAATCAGATGGATTATATTCTTTGCAGCCAAAGATGGAGAAGCTCTAAACAGTCAGCAAAAACAAGACCAGGAGCTGACTGTGGCTCAGATCATGAGCTCCTTGTTGCCAAATTCAGACCTAAATTGAAGAAAGTAGGGAAAACCACTAGACCATTCAGGTATGATTTAAATCAAATCTCTCATTCAGGGGAAGTGACAAATAGATTCAAGGGATTTGATCTGATAGACAGAGTGCCTGAAAAACTATGGACAGAGGTTCATGACATTGTACAGCAGGCAGTGATCAAGACCATCCCCAAGAAAAAGAAATGCAAAATGGTTGTTTGAGGAGGCCTTACAAACAGCTATGAAAAGAAGAGAAGTGAAAGGCAAAGGAGAAAAGGAAAGATATACCCATTTGAATGCAGAGTTCCAAAGAATAGCAAGGAGAGAGCCTTCCTCAGTGATCAGTACAAAGAAATAGAGGAAAACAATAGAATGGGAAAGACTAGAGGTCTCTTCAAGAAAATTAGAGATACCAAAGGAACATTTCATGCAAAGATGGGCACAATAAAGGACAGAAATGATATGGACCTAACAGAAGCAGAAGATATAAAGAAGGGTGCCTTGGAATCTGTGAAATATACAGTAAGAGCTTGGTCAATGCTTGTTAGTGATGATACTAGTCAGGTACTCCCATTTTGCAAGGTCTGGTTCAAAACTTAGATTTTCTTGCTCTTCTTTCTTCCAAGCAAAGCAAATCTGCATTTTAAAATAAATATATAGGAAAAAAAAATCTGACAGCCACTTCAGTATCCTGGATAAGATCCAGATGAGAGAGTTAAATATCTACCCTGATGTTTTCTACTCTATATTAAATTGAAATAATATAAACACACACACATACACATATACATATTCAATGGTGTACACACTAGGAATATACAGCCTACTGGCTTTTCAAAAGCAGAGCACCCTGTGGAACGGGACACCCAGATCAGACTTCCCTCTTTTCCCAGTCATTGTTTCTCTTCCACCCCACCTCCCACCAGTCATCCCTGTTTCTCTATCCTCACTGCAGCTCCCTGCTGGCCCCCGCCTGGGCACAGCCCAAGGTCGCCCGTCTGCTTCCTGCAAGTAGGCTCCCTCTTGTCTACCAGCCTGCTGCCTCTGTTCCTTCCAACATGCCCTCTCCTTTGCTGTCAGACAGAGCCTATTTCTTTCTCTCCTGCTTCAGTGGGTTTCCTGGCCTCCCTTTGCCTACACACAGGACCTTTTATCATCTGACCCCTGGCTGCCTTTCCAGCCCATCTTCAGGTCCTTGCAATATGCACAGACCCCATAGTCAAACTGAACTGACCTGGACACTCATGTCACACCACCACACTCAGTTGGATCTGGCTGTTTTTCATTCTGCCTGGAAGTCCGTCCTGGCTTGCATAATCCTGAACTTCAGCCCCACCCCCACATCCCCAAATCACTAGGAAAACGCATCCTGCAAAACCCTTCTTCAGTATCTGCTCTGGAAAACCTCCCCAGATGTACACAGGCATGATTCATCACTGTTCTCTGGGCTCTTATGACAATGTGTGTATATAGGTAGGAAAGTCAGCATCGAAGCACAGTCTGTTTTTTCGTCCATGTGATTCTTCTCATCCATCAGGCTGAAGGATGTGGGTGATGTCTTACCCACTCTGTGGTCTCAAATCCTGACTCAGCACACAATAGTTAGGTGAATGGATAGTTGCTATGATAAATGAATAGATGGATGGCTAGAGAGTGGATCTACACAAGAACTGAATGATAGAAGAGAAAAAGGAACTAGACTGTAGTTGGTTGCAGAGATGGATGAATAATTAAAGATACAGAAAGACGAACGATGGATACATGCATGCAGAAATGTGCAGAAAAATGAATGCAAGCGTGCATGAGTGCACGGGAACAGAACGGGCGGCAGATGATGCACGTAGCTGGGTGGATGGATGACGGACAGATGGGCAGGTAAATGGAGAAATGAATAGGCGCACAGGTGGGAGTGAATGTACCTACACAAGAACGGGTTTTATATGAAAAGTAGGAAGGCAGAACTTGGTTAATGGGGATAAGAGAAGGAATGAAAGACTCTTAACTCTTTGTGTAACTTCCTGTGGACCCCAAGAGGCTATGTTTTTTCCAGTAGTCATGTATATGAGAGTTGGATCATAAAGAAGGCTGACTGCCAAAGAATTAATGCTTTCAAACTGTGATGCTGGAGAGTCCCTTGGACAACAAGGAGATCAAACCAGTCAATCCTAAAGGAAATCAACCCTAAATATTCCTTTGCAGGACTGATGCTGAAGCTGAAGCTCCAATACTTTGGCCACCTGATGCAAAGAGTTGACTCACTGGAAAAGACCATGATGCTGGGAAAGACTGAAAGCAGTAAGAGAAGGGGACGACAGAGGATGAAATGGTTGGATGGCATCCCCAACTCAATGGACATGAGTTTGAGTAGACTCTGGGAGATAGTGAAGGACAGGGAGTGTGGTGCCCTGCAGTCCATGGGGTCACAAAGAGTCGGACACAACTTAGTGAATGAACAACAACAAAACGGCTGAAAGGTCAGCTCAGCGGACAGTGTAGAACCATTTGGATGGTTACCTGTGAGTGGGCTCAAAGGAAGCAAATCCCCCACTAGAGCCTGCTGCCCCTCTGCAATGTGGAACAGGGTGGGTGGTAGGTGGAGTGCTCTCAGCATTGAATGGCAGTAAGCCCCGTGGTCAAGAGACCAGGCTTTCCTCTCCCACAGGCCTAGCTATGAGTCTCAACTAGGCCACCTGCCACCCTTGGGGCCTTGAGAAAGTTCCTTATCCCGCTAAACCTCACATTGCTGCTGCTGCTAAGTCGCTTCAGTCGTGTCCGACTCTGTGCGACCCCATAGATGGCAGCCCACCAGGCTCCCCCGTCCCTGGGATTCTCCAGGCAAGAACCCTGGAGTGGGTTACCATTTCCTTCTCCAATGCATGAAAGTGAAAAGTGAAAGTGAAGTCGCTCAGTTGTGTCCGACTCTTCGAGACCCCATGGACTGCAGCCCACCAGGCTCCTCCATCCATGGGATTTTCCAGGCAAGAGTACTGGAGTGGGGTGCCATTGCCTTCTCCAATTAGATGAGCTAAGGGATTATAAGTGATTCCCAGGGTGCTCAGCACAAAATAAGCCCTCAGAGACCATAGAAATTACATGAAAGAACTTGTTGCTACTTTCTATAAAGAAGGTAGTGGCCATGATCAGTTGTTCCAAGCATAGTCCTCAGACCCTGCCGTCTCTCCCTCAGGGGTCTACACTCAGAACAGGTGGCGTCTATACCCTGTATATACAGCCTACCACTTTAATTCACAACAGATGGACTTTCTAACTGATTACATATTAAGTTTCCTGATAATGTTGAAGATGACTGATTGAGAGCCTTTTGGTATCCTAGAATCCCAAGTCAGTAGGATTTCAGAGTGGAGAGCTGGGAAGTCTTCCTGGAAGAGGCAGCAAGAAAAGGAAAGACAGAAGAAGGTGATCAGCTCAATGATGAGCCTTTTCCTGGCTAGCTCCTGCTAGAAATCTCTCTCTCTCTCTCTGTTTTTCTCCCTCCCTATCTACTGGCCACCCTAGGTGGACCAGCCTTCCTTCTGAGTTTTGTGATCACAAGGACTCTGGGTCTTGAGCCCCAAGAAGGGACAGCATCCTTGGTGAGTCCTGGAAGCCGGCTCAGCCTTGGGCCCCCTTGCCCCACACCGATGCCAGGCCACAGGGTCCAGGCTGGGCTGCTGCCAGCCAGATGCATCGCTTGTTGATGGATAAAAGCTCTGCAGTTTATGGCTCCAAAGCAAAGCTGGGGCTTTGTTTGGCTTTGATTTAAATGAGCAACGCAGGGGGTTGGCGTGGGGGTGGGGGAGAGGGAGAGGAGCCAAGGCTTGTTCAGGACGAGTTCCTGCTGGGTCCTGCATCTCAAAGATCCCCCGGCAGCCCTTAATGAAGCCGCCTGAGCTCATCAGCCTCTGCCTTGCCTCTCCACCTGCACTTGTCTCGCTGGGGGAGGGAGAGCGCTTCCCAGAGCCGCCTGCCCTGTCACTCAGCCCCATCACGCTCTGTTCCCATGATGCGGCCCTGAATGAGCCTGTTAATTGTGTCCCAGGGTCTCGATGGGGCTGAAGTGGGAGCTGTGACATCCTCAGAAAGACTGGGAGGTATGATTTATCTTCGCTCGGGGAGGGGAGGGCCGCACCTGCCATCGGGCACAGTGCAGGGGACGCTGGCACTGCTAGCCAGGGCCCAGGAGGATCTGCCTGGTCGGCGAGGGACTCCCAGTCTGAGCCCATTAGCTCTTGGTGGCTTGGGGAGGGTGGAAGGGCACCAAAGAGAGAGGTACCTTCCCCACAAATTAACAGGTGAAGCTGTTAATTCTCACTGCAACTGTCATTGGTGATCATCTCCCCTTCTCGGCACCTGCTGTCAGATCTGAAGTTTTTCTGCACATGCCAGTCAGGGTCTCCCCTGCATAGTACCGGGATTCATGGGACAGATGCCCCCCTACGATGCTCGACAGAGCAGGAAGGAGAGCTGGTGAGACTGCCCTGTCAACCGCAGGCAATGCTCTGCGTCTGCTCCCCCCCTTTTCCCGACTGGAAGCACTTTTGGTACCCGAGGGGGCAGGCGGACAAAGGCTGTGCCTCCCCTGGAGCAGACTCTACTTCTTCATTCCTCTTCCTCCCATGCTGCAAGGAGAGAATCACCACTCTTCCCATTTCACAGATGAGGAAAGTGAACTGAGCCACAGGGTTTTTATGTAACTAAACATTGGTTTGTGAGCATGCTAAGTCGCTTCAGTTGTATCCGACTCTGCCACCGCATGGACTGTAGCCCGCCAGGCTCTTCTGTCTATGGGGATTCTCCAAGCAAGAATACTGGAGTGGGTTGCCACGACCTCCTCCAAGGGAACTTCCTGACCCAAGGATCGAACCCACATCTCTTATGTCTCCTGCACTGGCAGGTGGGTTCTTTACCACTAGTGCCACCGGGGAAGCCCAAACATTGGTTTAGTTCGTAGAGAAAGGGAAAAAGAGTCAATAAGACTGTCTGCTAAGTAAGGCTCACTCATTCTCACAAGGAGGCTGGGGCTCCCGCAGACCTGTCAGACAAGCTCCCAGAGGGACCCAGGAGCCCTAATGGTTTAAGGGATTTTCTCTGAAGATGGAGCCTGACTTGCTTGGCCCTGGCTTCACTGTGTCATCTGAAGCACAGAGAAGTGAAAGATCTGAGCCCCAGCACTCTTGTACTAAGTGGTCAGCATCCTCCTCTTCACTAACAAAGGAAGGAAGTGATGCTCAGAGGTCACTTGTCTGCCGTGACAGAGCTGGACCAAGCAGAGGACGGACCAGCACTCATGGTGCTGTCTGTAGCCAAAGTTCTGGAGCCACTTCTCCAGAGTCCAGTGTGCATTAGGCTAACCCCGTAAGTATCCTGTCTCCAGAGGATGCATCTGAGAACTTCTCAGGCCACTGGGCTGTTTGGACAAAGATGCCTCGTGTTTCAAAGGCTTCAAGAACAATCCAGCATTTCCCAGCATAGGGTTCAAGAAAAGCTGAGACTGTCTCAGTGCTGAAGCTGACTTTGGCACAAAATGAGTCTCAACACGCTGCAGACCCTGAACTCAATGGGGATCCACTGTGCAGCCAGCTTTACACCTACGAGAATGCCTGTCTGAGGCTATTCTGCCTCTGAGAGAATCAGTATTAAAAAGCCACACGACAGTAATAGAGATGTTCCCAAACCAGCCGCCCTGCCGTTAGCCAGGAAGCAGAACGAAAGCTGAGAACTCATAACTGAAGGGCCAAGCTTGCAGCCCACCACAGCTCTCCTCTGCAATGTGGGGCTATTAATTCAGCCTTTACAACCCATGGGGCTGCAGTGGAATTGGGGAAAAGGCACCCCAACTCCTTGTAATTCTTCCCTGCTCAATATATTTCCCTGTAAATATATTCCAATGCAGAAAAGGGTCTGCGGGAGGTGAGACGGCAGATCTATTAGCATTTTGATGGGTTTTTCCCAACACGTGGAACAAGAGGGCTTTAAAATTGATCGCTCAGAGATTAATCCTTCCATCACCCCTCTCCCTCCACAGCTGGAGGTGGCCAAGAACTTTTTACCTCTTTAAGACCTTGATTAGGAAAAAGAAAGGAACTCAGCTCAGTCTCAAGAGTGCTACAGAGAAGAGAGACCTGCGTTATCTAGACTGAGTGTGTAGAGCCCTCCAAACACAATTAAATGGCAGAATCAGGCATGGGGGTTGAGGGGGGTGGTCAGAAGGCTGAGATACTAAGTGGGGGCTGGGAGCTTCTCTGACTCAACAGAAGCACACAGCCAGTCCTGGGAGGAGCCCTGCTAGATCGGAACAGCACAGTTCATCTTTCGTAACTGACGAAGGCCAAGCCTCTTAACATGCCTGTTCGCTCACTCGACAAGCATGGCAAAAGAATCACTATGTATCACCTACTAGGTGCTTGGGAAAGAAGGATCAGGAAGACGGTTCGGCTCCACAGATCTCTGATCTCAGAAAACTCAGTCTAGATGGGGAGACAGAGAGAAGGAAACTGACAAATACAAGAAAAGGCAGCAGGCGACTGAGGCCAATGCAGTTGCCCTGGGACCCCAAGGTGGGAGGCTCAGCTCAGTTCAGTCGCTCAGTCGCGTCTGACTCTGCGACCCCATGAACTGCAGCACGCCAGGCCTCCCTGGTGAGGGGTAGCACCTCAATCAAGCTGGGCTGAAGGACAAGTCACACCCTTGGGGGACTCCTGGTCCTTCCTCGAAACTTGCTTTTGAAAAAAAAAAAAAAGAATGTGAGGGGATATTGAGTACAGAAGAGGAAGCGTGCAGCTAGCTAGGGTGTGATCAGGAAGAATTTATAGACACTGGTCGGGTAAATGATAACTGAACTTTCAGCATCACCCCGGAGCACCGTTAAGCAGGCTCACCCAAGGAGCGACTCTCTAGGGCAGGGGTCCCAGACCTCCCGGATCTGACGCTGATGGTCTGAGGTGGAGCTTGTGTAATAATAATAAAAGAAAGCGCACAGTAAACGCAGCGAGACTGAATCACCCTGAAACCATCCGCCCCTCCCAGCCAGGTCTGCGGAAAAACCGTCTTCCATGAAACAGGTCCCTGGTGACAAAAAGGGGTGGAGGGCCGCTGATCTAGAGGATTCCAGAGAAATGTGACTTTGACTCATGGGAGGTTACACGTGAATTTGTGGATGATTTTTAGCCTGGTAGAAAAGATAACCCAAAGGTGCGGATTAAGCTTTGTGCATCCAATCCAGCCATCTTCTCCCAGTATTCTTTCTCCCACGCCTACATAACTGCTGACTCTCCAGTTCTCCTGAGAACCAGCTTTACCCACGAGCTTCTCCTGTTGGCTCCCCCACTTACAAGTTAAATTAGCCTTTGATCCTTGTTCGTTCGAGATTTACATGTGATTCAGGATTTATAATTTTTTGAAAAGTATACTTCGACAGTACATGCCCAATTACACACACATACATACATGCACACAATGCACGGGGTAAAAGTGGGAAAAAACTACAGCAAAATGTTACCAGTGGGTATCTTTAGGTAACTGGTGTTTGTGTATGAGTGATTTTTACAATCAGAAAAAAAGCGATAAACATTCTTTTTTAAACAGAGAAATACACACTCATGTAAGATCCCCAGGCTAGCAGCTAATACAAGCTGCTTGCTCATCCCATCTGTCAGGGCACGTGGGGCTCTAAGCATCTAAGTGGACCACCTCATTAAGGCCTCACCATCACACCATCCACACCAAAACTACCATTACTCTCCCCATTCTACAGATGAGGAAATGGAAGCATTCGAGTTAGCCTCAGATCCCAGGTCTCAACAGTAAGAGCCAGGATCTGAGCCCCAGGCAGCCTGGCCGCCACAGCCTGCCTGCCTAACCACCCTGCCAGACGCCTGCCTCCCAAGTGGAAAAGGAAGAAAGAAACACATCTGCCGGGCTGCCAGGGTCAGGCTTGGAGAAGACCGTGTTCCCACCCACTCCCAGAGCACTATGTGCTGGGAAGTCAAGCGCAAAGCTCGCCAGCCTTGAATTGAATTCATATGTGTCTCTCCCACACTTGCAGGCTGGGAGTGCTCTTCTCCCTTCTTGGAACCTCCCATCAGGACTCAGTGGATGCTCAGCACATGTCTCAGAACACCCCTCTCCCTGCTCTGACGGCAACTCTTCTAGCTAACCCCGTTCAAGGACTCTAAAAGGTAGCCTGTAACTAGCAGCACACTCCATCTCTCTCCTTGCCCACACAGGCACTACAGACTGGTTTATTACCTGTATCTTAAAGCAAAGGGCAGCCTGGCTTCAGCAAAGAGGGGGTTCAGCATGTTGGAAAGGGACCTGGCCTTGGAATCCTGGAGGACATGGGCTCCTGCCTCCAAGTCACTGTGTGACTTTGGGCAAGCCACCAAGCATCTCTGGCCCATGGCCTTGCCCTTAAAATGGACAAGGGGGACCCGCTACGCTGTGGCGTCCCAGAGGTCTTGCCAGCATCAGTCTTGGTGTCGCTGCCGGGCTGTTTTACATGCAGCACTTATCAGAGACCCACGCCTATTGATTCTTAGTACAGCTCTTCACGTGGCAGGTCACTGCTGGTTAAGTCTGTGCGGAAATTAGGCGTTGAGGGAAGAATACCTTGTGATCTGGAAAACCAAATCGGGGTGGAGGGCTGCAAAAGGGGGAGTAGGGAAAATACTTCATCTCAATAGGGCTCTTAAGAGCCCCTACAAACTACCATATCTGTGGATTCGTTCTGCTCACAATTTATTTATTTATTATTTATTTTGGCCAAATATGTTTACAGAGTCGGGCAGGATTGTTTGGATAAATACTCTGTTTCAAAAGATTCCAAGCCAAAAGCCCCATTTTCCTTGATTTAACAATAAATATGCATCCACCTCTACCTATGACTTTGAGGAAGCAAGAAGAGAATAATTCAAAAATGTCAGCCGCTAAGGAAGTGTCAGTATTGAAAGACACATTAATTAAGATCAATGGCCAAAAGAAACACAGGAGAGCCCTCTTCTTAAAATGGGAAATGATACTGCTAATGAAAATGATTCTAGCAGACGTGTCAGCCTCTGATTCCTGGGTGAGTTCATGCCCCTTGCAGGACCTCGGTTTCATTAACTGTCACCTAATGGCCTGTGATTCTCGGAATTGGTTTCGCAAGGGTTCCTCAGGAGACACCCACGTGGCGAGGGAGAGGGGAGGGGGGACCCGCCTCCTATGCCTGCTTCACCAGGGCAGCTCCTCTCTGAGTTGTTTTGGAGGCTTCACGGTGAACTTTCTTTGAGGTCTGTGACCACAAGTAAGTTGAATGCCATTGGACTAAGTCATCCCAGACGCTTTTCACTTTGGCGTCCGGAATCTGGGATGCTGAAGATGGTACCCTGGTAAAGAAACTCCAAGGTCATTTGATGGGCAAATGGTTTTTCATCCAAAGGCATCTTGGTGATCCATGTGTAACAGCACTTGGGGACTGAATGCCTCTGACTCTGGGAGGGGCTCTCTGAATGTGCACACGTATGTGCTCAGTCACTTCAGTTGCGTCTGATTCTTTGTGACCCTATGGACTGCAGCCCACCAGGCTCTTCTGTTCATGGGGTTCTCCAGGCAAGAATACTAGAGTGGGTTACCATGCCCGCCTCCAGGGGATCTTCCTGACCCAGGGATCGAACTTGTGCCTCCCGTATTGCAGGCAGATTCTGCACCCACTGAGCCACCTAGGAATCCTTTACAATGAGTGACTGAGCCCCAAAGAGGGTAAGAGATTTACCCAAGGTTCATAATGAGCTTGACCTAGAGGAGGATTAATTTTCAGACTCCCGTCTTGAAATCCCATTTTTTCCCACTCCACGTTGGCACCACTGGGCCACTCAGGACAGTGTGCTTTGGGGGTCAAAGCTTAGCACAAGTGCAGGTCACGGCCCTATCACAGACCCAGCTATGCCTCCCAGGCTCCTGTCTCACCATCCTTAAAACGGGAATGATTTTCATACATCACCTGTAGGGCTGTTGCAAGTATTCAGGAGGACCATATATGCCATTATTTGCCATAACCTGGGCCAGAGACAGGGACACAAAGTAAAATGGATCCTTCCACTGGGCTCGGTGCAGGAACCATAGCATCTTTCTCCTGATTTCCACCCCCTTCCCACATCAACAGTGGCAAGCTGACCACCACCCTTGTTTCCCTAGTCACCTCTCCTGGGGACACCAAGAAGAAGAGGAATGGGACTCAGTAAGATACTGTGACGCTGTGTCTCTCCAAAGTCAAGCATGAATCCCCGTCTTGAACTTTCTGGTTTCTCCTGACCTCATTTTAAGTTCTAGGCCCCAAATAAAACAATGTCTCCTCAGCACTGGGAAATGGCTAAAGAGCAACTTCAGGTTGACACACAGTCTGCCCAATGAAATGGAATCCACTCATTTGCAGCATCAGGGAAATTAAGATGCAGAAAGAACTTTATCTCTGAGCCTCTGAGATACTGCAGAAGAAAGTACAATCAGTCTAAATGCAAACTGGTGGCTTTGCTTCTGTTGTGAGAGAGGAAACCAAGGCCCAGAGAGGCTGAGTGATTCTGCCTGCGTCACACAGCCATAGAGTCTTTGGGTTAAAGAAACTGAGTGAGAACCAGATCTTCTGACCTCAAGGCTCTGCTGGGACTTGGAGGGGCGGAGGGTGAAGAGGATGAGGGGGAGCAAGGGTTAAGAGGGAAGTCTGAGTGTGAAAATGACCGTTCACACTTCCGAGTATAAGTAGAGAGCACAGGCCTCTGAGGGAGGAGAAGCCTCTGGGGCATCTGACCTCCCCCCTGCACTTCGGCTGTGAGCAGGGAAGTGTGAACAAGCATGAGCAAGAGGGCTCTGAGCGAGGAGTGAATGAACGGGCCAATGAGGGGAAATCCGAGCGCTGGAGAAAAAGAACAAGAGGAGGAAACGCATTTGGGCCGTTTTCAAATTCCCACAGTCAAATAAATCAAAACAGATTGTTCTGAGACAAAGAGCCCATTTCAAACCACATCCTTTACCCCAAAGTCCACCCTCAATGGCCCACCTGATGCATTCTCACGGCCGATAGTAAAAGCGACAGTAACATTCACAGTCATAGTTAGGATTCTTGAACAGCCCCGAGGAGCAGGTGTGATCAACACCCACTTTCCGGATCAGGCCACTGAGGCCTAGAGAGGGGAAGTCACTTGGTCCCTACATCTCCTCGCCTGGGTGATTCCTGGGATAAGGAAGCCTAGTGAGTAGCAGAGATGAAGCCAGCAAGTGTCTTCCAGAAGCACTCTGTTCCTGAGGACCCTCCCCTTAAGAAGGGCTGCTCTGGCCACTGCAAGAAGGATGGAGAAGCAGGCACCAGGAGCAAGAAGGGAGTGAAGATGGCAGATTCCCAGCTGTCCACAGGGCAAAGCAGATGCTCTCCTCTGCAGGAGTGCCTGGCACCGTGATGGGCAGTATTAGCTATTAGGAGCTGTGGGCATCACTTTGCCTGGGCGCCTGGCCCTGACCAGCCAGAGGAAGGCCCTGCCCTTCCATGCAAGCCAGGCCCTAGTGCGCAGGACTGGACCAGAGGGAAGGTCTCCCATCTCCCACGCTGACCTCAGCAAAGGGACGTGGGTCCAGGTGGCCACATCTCAGTGACCATAGCGTTCCGTGCTCCCAGTGGACGTGAAGGGACAGCACCAGGCAAACGTCGCTCTGCCAGGCAGATCCAGCCACAAGGCATACCACACATTTTCTCATCCTAATCTCATCCCGACCCCCGAACAATCCTTTGAAGTGGGTGTTACTCTTCTGGCTTTGCAAACAGGTTAACCAAGGCTCAGAGAGACTAAATAACTCCCCCAACGTCTACAAAATTTTAAGTGTCTGTGTGGTCAGGAACGAAGCCAGCCTGACCTAGAGACTTTGCCCGTTCTATGTCACCCATCACTCACCCACAAAGCCTTTCTCTCTGAAGGAGGCTGGGAGTCCCCAAGGGCAGCATTTCAAAGGCAAATCCCAACAAACAACCTGAAACAGACAACCTGCCCCGAGGGGGCAGCCCCTGCTCACCCCAAGCCTGCTCTTACCCTGAAGGCGCCCCTTTGCCAAGGAAAGCAAATGCTATGTCTCTTTTTCAACTGGCTAGAATTCTGTTTTGTTAACAATGCAATATATTGAAATATAACCTATAAGTAGAAAAGTACCTGGATCTAAAATGCACAGCTCCATGAATAGTCCCAAACTGGACACACCTGTAAAACCAGCAAACAGAACACGAAAAGAAATAAAGCAACTAGCTCCCAGAAGGCCCCAGTTCCCTCTTCCAGGCTCTCCCTGACTTATGCCCAAATGGAACCACTATCATGGCCTGATTTAACACCATAGCTTCATTTTGCTGACTTTGAACTTTATATAAATAGAATCCTTCTGTGTATTCGTTTTCACCTCTGGGGTCTTTTGCTCAATATCAGTTTTCCGAGGTTCCCCCCCAAATTGCCATCAGCGGTAAGAGTTATTCATTCTCTGCTGTGTAGAACTCCTGGATCCATTCCAGAACTGATGAAAATTGAGTTGTTTCCAGGAATCACATCTCATGGAGAATGAGGCCATGGACATTCTTATACATGCCTTTTAGGAGCACATGTACGCCTTCCTATTGGAAGTACACTTAAGAGTGGAATTGTTGGGTCATATGATCTATACATGCATGGTCTGTGTATGCTTTAGCTGGGCTTCCTAGGTGGCTCAGGAGGTAAAGAATCCACCTACAATGTAGGAGATGCAGGCAGACGCAGGTTCAATCCCCAGGTCAGGAAGATCTCCTGGAGAAAGAAATGGCAACCCATTCCAATATTCTTGCCTGGAGAATCCCATGGACAGAGGATTCTGGTGGACTACAGTCCATTGGGTCACAAAGAGTTGGACATGACCAAAGCTACTAAGCAAGCACGCACATCCAATATTTTAATGTTGAGTCGGTTTTACGTCTTAAATACTCTGCGCCTTAAACAAAATATATCTCCAGCTAGGATCTGGCCTCTGGCCACCATGTTCACATTGTACCTTTGGCCTATGCTCTTCATTCATTGCAGCCACCAGCCAAACCATCTTCTGCAGTGCCTCACAAGTTCATGTGATACAGTAGGGAAGATTCTAACATTCCCTTCACCACACTGATGAGTGACTGAGACCTCAGTTAGCTCTCAAAGGCTGTCCTTCAGCAAGTATTTCTCTCAGTTCAGTTCAGTTGCTCAGTCGTGTCCGACTTTGCAACCCCATGAACTGCAGCACGCCAGGCCTCCCTATCCATCACCAAATCCCGGAGTTCACCCAAACTCATGTCCATCGAGTTGGTGATGCCATCCAACCGTCTCATCCTCTGTCATCCCCTTCTCCTCCTGCCTTCAATCTTTCCCAGCATCAGGGTCTTTTCAAATGAGTCAGCTCTTCGCATGAGGTGGCCAAAGTATTGGAGTTTCAGTTTCAACTTCAGTCCTTCCAATGAACACTCAGGACTGATTTCCTTTAGGATAGACTGGTTGGATCTCCTTGCAGTCCAAAGGAATCTCCAGAGTCTTCCCCAACTCCACCGTTCAAAAGCATCAATCTTCAGCACTCAGTTGTCTTCACAGTCCAACTCTCACATCTATACGTGACCATTGGAAAAACCATAGCCTTGACTAGACGGACCCTTGTTGGCAAAGTAATGTCTCTGCTTTTCAATATGCTGTCTAGGTTGGTCATAATTTTCCTTCCAAGGAGTAAGCGTCTTTTAATTTCATGACTTCGATCACCATCTGCAGTGGTTTTGGAGCCCCCAAAAATAAAGTCTGTCACTGTTTCCACTGTTTCCCCATCTATTTGCCTTGAAGTGATGGAACCAGATGCCATGATCTTAGTTTTCTGAATGCTGAGCTTTAAGCCCACTTTTTCACTCTCCACTTTCACTTTCATCAAGAGGCTCTTTAGTTCTTCACTTTCTGCCATAAAGGTGGTGTCATTTGCATATCTGAGGTTATTGATATTTCTCCTGGCAATCTTAATTTCAGCTTGTGCTTCTTCCAGCCCAGCGTTTCTCATGATGTNATTTTCTTGAAGAGATCTCTAGTCTTTTCCATTCTGTTGTTTTCCTCTATTTCTCTGCATTGATCACTGAGGAAGGCTTTTTTATCTCTCCTTGCTATTCCTTGGAACTCTGCATTTATGGATATATCTTTCCTTTTCTCCTTTAATTTTCACTTCCCTTCTTTTCACAGCTATTTGTAAGGCCTCCTCAGACAGCCATTTTGTTTTTTTTGCATTTCTTTTTTCGGGGGATGGTCTTGATTCCTATCTCCTATACAATGTCACGAACCTCCATCCATAGTTCTCTATGAGGATAAAATTATTAGGTTGGCCTAAAAATTTGTCCGGGTGTTTCCGTAATATCTTATCGAAAAACCCGAAAGAATTTTTGGCCAGCCCAACACATCGCAATCATTTGAGCGATCTCTTCAAACTACACATGCCCAGCGCTGCGCTAGTACTGATCAGACTTCCTGAGAACAGAGACACTCAGGCGTGATTATTTTGGAATGTATCCTAATTAAGAACTTTTGTGTGAGGCCATAGAGCACAAAGCCAGTGACAGCAGAGCGCCCAGCTTCCCAGCAGCTAGTCTCTAGCAACCTGGAGGTGCTATGTCACTTCAGTCTTGTCCAACTCTGTGTGATCCTCTGGACTGTAGCCCGCCAGGCTCCTCTGTCCATGGGATTTTTCTGGCAAGAATACTGGAGTGGGTTGCCATGCTCTCCTCCAGGGACTCTTCCTGACCTAGGCATTGAACCCACATCTCTTGTGTCTCCTGCCTTGGCAGGTGGGTTCTTTACCACTAGTGCCACCTGGGAAGCTCATCCAGCACCCTAGGGCTCCTAAATCTACCCTGTGGGCCAGCACTCCACATTCTTCCAACCATAGCAGACATCAATAATTGATCTTGGCCCTCCTTCCTGCTGAGCCCAAGTAACCCAGCCTGATCTACCCTTCAGCAGGCCCTACTAATCGATCAGACTTGGCATTTGAGATTAAATGTATCTGCCACCGGGCCTTCCCAGTTGGCTCTACTGGTTAAGAACCCGTCTCCCAGTACAGGAGACTTTGGAGATGTGGGTTAGATGCCTAGGTGGGGAAGATCCCCTGGATGAGGGCATGGCAACCCACTCAGGATTCTTGCCTGGAGAATCCCATGGACAAAGAAGCCTGGCAGGCTATGGTCCATAGGTTCACAAAGAGTCGGACACGACTGGAGCAACTTAGCAGGCACACGTGTGTGTTTCCCGCTCCTGCTATTCAGTGTTGGCCTCTGGAAACACTTGCTCCTTTCTTAAGTGGCTCAGCTTTTTTTATATCCGGACCAAACCCAAGCCTGGCCCCATTCTTCAACTGCTTTGATGCTGATTCCCACGCCAACCCAAGAAGCTTGCCATGAAGATAATTTATCTCTGCCCTGGGATTTTTGTTTGTTTGGGGGTTTGGCTACGGGTTTTATGGGTGGCAAACAAGTCCAGAGAGGGCTAGTGCCTTGCCCAAGGGGAACTTGAACCATCTCCCCATTGCTAATCCAGGGCTCTTTCACTCTCTCCAGGGGACCTCTCACAACCAATTAGGAACTACTGGAAAAGCCAGAAAAACAATGGTAACCTCATTCATCCCGCACCAAGCACATCTGGTTCACCTCTTCCCCACGAAGCAGTAAACAGTGGAGACAGCGTCCAGGCTGGCCGCGGGCTGGGATCTCAGCTCAGAGACAAGGCCTCGGCCCAGAGCCGGCGAGAAGTCATTCTCACGCTGATCCCTGGGCTCCAAGAAAGAGATTTTCCCTAATGCAGCTGAGTTCGGTGACCCAACATGGCTGAAAATTGTCCTTTTCCAATGCGATAATCCACACAAACCCAGGGAGGGACTCCAAGATGGAAGAGCTTCCAGCAGCAGCCGGGGGAGGGGGTGCCTCTGTGGTCCCACCGCTTTCTGTCTTTATTAACATTTGCAGAAAAACTCACAGTGTGCTTTGCTGCAAATGAAAACCAAGCAATTTCATTTTCTCCCCTCAACCAGGCCAGATGGCTCCTTCTCACTCTTCTCCCCTTGCTCATGCTAGGATTTTTTTTTTTTTTTTTTTAAGCTCAAAAACACTAAAAGATCCCTCACATCTGCAGATCTGCCTTTCCAGGTCATTTTTAGCCAAAGGTGCCCAAAACTGAGTCCTTGGATTGTCTCAAAACAGCATCTCCCCCCTTGGGAACAGCTGTATCTTCACCTGCAAAATCTTCACCTTCTATAGAGCTTTGGGGCTCCCTGCGGCAGCAGAGGAAAGCACTCAGCATGCCCGTCCATGCCCACATCCACTTTGGAGACTGAAGGCGAGACCCGGAATGCCTGCAGTGCTTGGGAGACGTCCAGCTCAAAATGTGGGGAATTCCTGCCCTTGCACACACCTCTCCCCAAACTTCTGAGGACTCGTGTTCATGGCAGGACCTGATGGAGTTACTCAGCTTCCCACCAACCTGCACTGCTGTTATCTAGTCTCACATGGAATGAAAAGAAACTAACTCAAGGTCTCTCTCTCTCTTTCTCTCTCTCTCTCTCTCTCTCTCACAGACACACACAGACACACACACACACACACCAGAAAGTGACAGGGTCAGAATCTACCCATGATGGCCTGATCCCAGGCCCAAGCTCTGACCACTGCCCCACAAGGTTCTCGTCCCATTACTACTGAACTGGCTGGCATGGACCTTGCCCTAATCCTGTCCCCATCCCAAAGGTACAGTCATCTGCTGCCTTCAACATCGCACTGATCTCCAACGTGGCCCTTGGTGACAACTTAAGGCCCAGGTTCTTGTGTGTGTGCTAAGTGTCTTCAGTTGTGTCCGACTCCTTGTGACCCTGTGGACTGTAGCCCTCCAGGATCCTCTGTCCATGCAGTTCTCCAGGCAAGAAAACTGGAGTGGGTTACGGTGCCCTCCTTCAGGGGACCTCCCTGATCCAGGGATTGAACCTGCATGTCTTATGTCTCCTGCATTGGCAGACTGGTTCTTTACCACTAGCACCACCTGGGAAGCCCAAGGCCCAGGTTCAGGGCCCAGAAAAACCCATCCAAGTGCACACAAGTGTACGCATTCGTGCGGCAT
Source organism: Neotragus moschatus (assembly GCA_006410615.1). Classification (NCBI taxonomy): domain Eukaryota; kingdom Metazoa; phylum Chordata; class Mammalia; order Artiodactyla; family Bovidae; genus Neotragus; species Neotragus moschatus. Next base: position 2,579,424 of record SJYA01002088.1, read on the forward strand.
CAGCTCCTTGATTCTCTTTTGGGGGAATAAACACCACCTCTGTTCACACCACCCTGTTAACTGGCAGGAGAGACGAGACTCCAGATGTGAACTAGGGAGATGACCTGCCACTCCCCATGGGAGGACCCTTAAGGAAAAGATTCTCTCAAGAACCTGTAGGTACCAAGGCACAGATAGTCCCAGAAAGTCAAGCAGCATCAGGAGCCCATCCAGGACTGGTAAAAAAAATCTCTGACAAAGGGCGACTTTGTGTGGGAGGGAAGGAGGGTGAGGTGGGTCCCGGAGACGCTGAGTTCCCATCATTCTCCAAGTGAGAGCAGTACCAAGACTGGGTCACCCACATAAGCGACAGGGGATCTTCCAGGAGACCAGAAACTCCATGTCCTCAGAGGGAGGGACAGAGGGGACCTGAGACAGGGGCGAAAGTTGGGACATGAGAGGGGTAGGCAAGAGGGTGCAGCCTGAGTCAGGGACCCAGGAGAGAATTCCTCACAGTGGGTGTGGTTCAGGGGCTTCAAGACCAGTGTTGGACTGGGTGGTTATACACCTTCTGGATATAGCCCCTTCCACCAGTACAGTCATCCCTCAAGATTGCTTACAGGACCTCCATGGACAGAAAATCCACTGATCATGCGTATAAAATGGTGTAGTATTTACATGTAACCTACACCCCTCCTTCTGTATCCTTGACATCATCTTTTTGCTTATAATACCCGAAGGGAAAAGGGAAAGTATGAGTTGCTCAGTCATGTTTGACTTTTTGTGACTCCATAGACTGTAACCCACAGGTTCCTCTGTCCATGGAATTCTTCAGGCAAGAATACTGGAGTGGGTTGCCAGGGAATCTTTCCGACCCAGGAATGGAATCTCAGCCTCCTGCACTATAGGCAGATTCTTTACCATCTGAACCACCAAATGTAAATGCTATGTAAATAGTTCTCTCTTTCTCTCTTTCTCTCAGATGCTCCACCCCGTGGAGTAGTCTACCGGGCTCCATGGCCCATGGAATTTTCCAAGCAAGAATAGTGGCGTGGGTTACCACCTCCTACTCCAGGGGATCTTCCCAACCCAGGGACTGAAACCACGTCTCTTGCATCTTCCGCATTGGCAGGTGGATTCTTTACCACGGAGCCACCGGGGCAGCCCAAATAGTTGCTGGAGTGTGGCAAATTCAAGCTTTGCTTGTTGTGGAACTTTCTGAAATTTTTACTTTTGAATATTTTCAATCCACAGTTGGCTGAATCCACCGATGCAAAATCTGTGGATGCGGAGAGCTGACTGGCAACACAGTGGAAGAAAGAAAGAATGAATGAACGTCCATACCAAGCAACACCAGGAACCCTTTTCGGCATTCAACAGACCTCCCAGGCCAAGATCCTCTTGCAATGGAAAAGGCTGGGCCTTGCCATGGTTCAGAGAAACTCTTCCAGTTTCTCATATCACCCCAGCTGGGCGATCTATGGAATTCCATTATCTTAGCACCTCAAGTTTCCCTTCCATAAAACAAGGATTAAAAATCTCACCCCAATCGGACTGTTGGGCATCAAATGAGATCATATACTTGTGGAAAAAAGTCTACTGGAAACATGGAAAACTTCTGCTGTGCTTCTGGGATGGAAAGGGGAGGAGAGAGGACCCGTGTAGAAGGTCATGCCACACGCAGCACCAGGTGGACCCAGCTTGTACTGTCCCCTTTTTCTTCCACATGAGGAAACTGAGGTTCAGTTAGGATTAAAAACTTGCCAAGGCCATGTAGCTGGTGAGGATTTGAACAGTCAGGATCTGCAGTGTGGAATTCAGAAGCCGGAATTCTCCCTTCCTTATTTTACATCCCCACTCAAATACCACCTGGGCTCTACAACTGCCTTCGGAACTCTTCCTTCTAGAAAAGCATTTAATTTTAATCCCGTACATTTCTCCCCAGCAGACATGCACAGAACCTTATTTAAATATATTGTTGTCATTATTCTTGCTTTGCCTAAAGATTCCTTAACAGAGATCTTTTTTTTTTCTTTGCCCACAAACACACACACACGCACCTCTCCAACAGGTTTGAATAGAGTTTTGTGAGTGGTAGGGCTACTTAGAAACAAAAATTGCCTATTATTTCAATTCAATTACATAGCAACCACTTTTTTTTTTTAAAGACTATATTTATTTGAGCTTATTGTGTGGCGAATCATCAAACATTTTCTTTCTCCAAACTATTTTGAGAAGAGAAAATGATCAAATGAAAGGGAGGAAATGTTAGGCATATCATCCCCGCTATTGAGAATAATGCTGATGGATTTTCCTCTTGCACTTTTAATTTATTTAAACAACACCCCCGCTTCCATCAACAACCACGCCTTGGCTTCCTGAGCGCTTTTCTCCAGGGGATTCGAGGCCTTTCGGTTGTAGGCCCTGATGGAGACACTGAGGGGTGGTTCTGGAGTCAGAGGAGACTTGGAGGAGGAGCAGTCGTGCTCCCCAGGCTGTGGGTGTGATGTCAGAGGTCCGCAGCAGACTGGAGCGCTGGTTGCAGCCCAAACAGGGTTAGGTCTAGGTTCTGACTGTCTGGACTTCCAGTCCAGCGCTCGCCCCACCTCTTCAGTTGGGGACAACGGTAAGGATGGCAATTCAGGGGTTGGGTCTAGTCCAGCTCTCTTGGTGCGTGCATGTTAAGTCGCTTCAGTTGTGTCTGACTCCATGACCTCATGGACTGTAGCCCACCAGGCTCCTCTGTCCACGGCGATTCTCCAGGCAAGAGTACTGGAGTGGCTTGCCACGCCTCCTCAGTCCTCTTGGTGCCCCCACCCAATTCCCAGGCTTTCGTGAGCTCATCCCAGGCTCTGAGCCTGGCCCCCGTAGTCCCCGTTGGGTCTCTGGGCTCAGAAGAGGGAAGGGCCCCTCCCTCGGGGAGAGCCACCACCCGTGGCCCCCACTCCAGCCCCTCCGCAGCCCCTGCAACCTGACCTCTGTCTTCTCAGCCTCACAGAACCAGCAGCAGCAGCCTCAGAGGTCACTCTGTTTGCCTTGGCTCCGCAGCCTGCTTCCCCAGCAAGAAGCCGCTGGAAAGGAAAATAAAACAACAACAAAAAGCCTTTTGATCTGCCAGCAGACGTCCTCGTCCAACCCTGGGGGAAGGTGGAAACCACTCTCTGGAGTGACCTGCTAACCCCTCTCTCACCAATGCTCTCCAAAGGGCCCCAGGGTCTTTCAGAGACCCCACCAGGGCAGGCTCCTGGCCCCATGAGACGAAAGGGTCAAAACGACATCTGTAGGGACTAAGTGGGGATGGGCAGGGGCCAGGAAGAGGCCAGAGAGGACCCAGGAGCCAGGGAAAGAGAAGATGGCCACTGACCCAGGCTGGCCACGCCACGGGAGGTGGTCACCACAGACTGTCTGTGTGGAGGAGCAGCAAGAAAGAGGTGTGTCCCAGAAAAGCAATTCAGTTCAGCAGTAGGGAATCCAGCAAAGGCACCATGCTGTCCACCCATCCTGAGACGACTCGGCAAGTAACTGACCTGGGAGCCATGCCTCTCCCCTACCCCGCAGTCTGCTCTGGAGGCTCCTACCCTTGCCTGGAAAATGCCACGGGTGGAGGAGCCTGGGGGGCTACAGTCCATGGGGCCACAGAGTTGGACATGACTAAAGGACTTCACTTCACTATACTGTATATAGGACGTATATACATACAGTTGGGTACCTAGGCTAACGGTTAGGCTTACAAACTGGACTTACGAACATGTTCTTGGAAATGGAACTCCTTCACACGTGAGGGACCTACTGTGTATAGGAATAACGGGCACCATACACACAGCTGTGCTCAACTACTGGGCAAACGGTTTAGCAGGACTAGGGGCTGCTCACAGCGGGTCTGGGTAAAGAGATGGGCTTAAAACTCGGTTTCCCTTGAACCTGCTTTTGTTCCATTCCCATACTCTCTTACTATGTTTATTCTGATTATTTCTTCTTTGGTCTTTTACCAATAAAAAGTGATTCATTTCAAAGAGCTTCTGGAAAGTAAAAAAAGAAAAGAAAAAGAACTATATATAGAGAGAAAAATCCAGAATCAATGATCCCCCTGACTTCCTAGGACCCTCCCACTTCCTTCTCACCTCCCTCTCAGCCCACCTGCAGTGCCATGGGTCCCAGTTCCCTTAGAGGGTTGGCACCTGCTGTCAAACAAAGGAATTAAGGACTGGAGGGGAGCAAAGGGCCAGGGTGAGAGGCCTCTGAGAACCCTGGATCCTGATTTCCTCCCACTCTGGCTGATAAGACACAAACTGGCTCCAAAAGAGAAGACCTTGGTGTCCCACAGAGGAGCAGAACCAGGGGACAGACCATATAATGCTGGGTCTTTAAAGAGATGATCAAATTAAAACGAGGCTTTTAGGGTGGGTCGTAATCCAATCCACTAATGCCCTTATAAAGAGAGATCTGGACCCCCAGAGGACACCAGATTGGACCCCCAGGGGACACCAGAGGTACAGGAGCACAGAGGACCCGGAGAGCAGATAGCCTGCTGCAAGCCTCGGAGAGAGACCTCAGAAGAAACGGAATCTGCCAACACCTTGATCGTGAACTTCTACCCTTCGACCCAAAACGGCGAAAAAATAAACTTGATAAGAATTAACTTACTTAGTGCTCGCAACAACCTAATAAATTAGGTATTATTTTTAGCCCCATTTTATGGACAAGAAAGTGATGAACAAAGAGGCTGAGCAACTTGCCCAACCCTGCAGAGCTGGTGAGTGACAGAGCTGGGACTGTAAACCACCCCTTGGAGGAGATAGGGCTCGTCAGTGCCTGGCACTCTGAAACTGATCAATCATGCTAGCTACACTCATTACCCGAAACCACCTGAGAAAGACCAGTCTGCAAAGGGTAGGAATGGAGGAAGGCATTTTGTGGGCACCTGCCAGGTGCCTGGAACCCAGGGATGGGCCAAGGCTGACAGGGTCCCTGCCCTCCAGGGGTTACACTAGAATGGGGAGATGGAAGTTAAATAATCACACACACAAGTCAACAACCACCCAATTCTGACAAACGTCCTGTTAGGAGGATAGTGGAGCCATCGGGGCTTCCCTGGTGGCTCAGCTGGTGAAGAATCCACCTGCAATGCGGGAGACCCTGGTTCGACCCCTGCGTCAGGAATATCCCCTGGAGAAGGGATAGGCTACCCACTCCAGTATTCATGGGCTTCCCTGGTGGCTCAGATGGTAAATAATCTGTCTGCTATGAGGAATACCTGGGTTCTATCCTTGGGTTGGGAAGATTCCCTGGAGGAAGCATGGCAACCCACTCTAGTATACTTNCTGGAGAAGGGATAGGCTACCCACTCCAGTATTCATGGGCTTCCCTGGTGGCTCAGATGGTAAATAATCTGTCTGCTATGAGGAATACCTGGGTTCTATCCTTGGGTTGGGAAGATTCCCTGGAGGAAGCATGGCAACCCACTCTAGTATACTTGCCTGGAGAATTCCCCAGGACAGAGGAGCCTGCTGGGCTATAGTCCATGGGGTCGTAAAGAGTTGGACACAATCGAGGGACTAAACAGACAGCATAGTGGAGCCATCAGAGCCAATGGGTGAGAAATTGGGCCCACTTGGAAGTCAAGGAGGGCTTCTTGGAGGAAGTGATGGGATCCAAAGGATAAAGGGGAGTTGGGTAGCTAAAGAAGTAGGGAAAGACTGTAGTGACTGGGGAAGAGCATTCAGAGTGGTCCTGTGCAGGTAAGGGCAAGAGAAGGAAGCCAGGCGGCAGTAGGCTGGAGCAGAGGGTGGTAGGCTTGGGTGGCAGAAGGGGCAAAAGTTGCCAGAAAGTCTTAGAAACGCAAGTGAGGTGCTCGTTTCGGCAGCACATACACTAAAATAAACGCAAGTGAGAATCCATGGAAGGGTTTCCAAAAGAGCGCAACATGGCTAGCACGATCACGTTACACAACAGATGTTTCCTCTAACAAAGCAAGCAGGTTGAACGTCAGTAAATTGAATTTTATTTTTAAGGCGGTAGGGAGGAATGGGAATCTGAGAGTTAACGGTCTGTAAATGGGATGAGGAGCCTCTGATCCGGCCACCTCGAGTGAGGCACCCCTGCTAGGTAACAATACCGGAGGAGGACTGGCCGTCCGTGTGGCAGCGTGGGGGTGAGTGTTTCTGCTGGTGGTGGCCGTCTGCTCCCCCATGGCTCTCGGGGCACCGGAAGCTTGTGAGCATGGCTCTCCCTAGCGGCCACCACACAGCCTGTTTCCTGGCACCCCAGCGACTCCTCATCCCCCGAGCTTTAACTTATACTTACTTCCGTGGGGAGGCTTTTGCTGCCCCAGCCCCCAGATGTAGCTGTCTTTCATGAGTTTGTCCCGGCACCCCTGGCACCCCCCTGGGTTTGTCCCCATATTATCCCCAGTGCTCCTCACCTAAGGGGGTTACCGGTAGAGGCCTCGGTGCACAGCAAAGAAGGATGAGATCCCAAACAGCTCTAAGAATTCATTCATTCATTCAGCATGTATGAACACCTATGAACATCCATCTATTCTGTCCTGGGCACCGAGTTACACACGCTGTGGGCACCATGGTCTCTGCCCTCATCCCACTGAGGAAAACACATCATAAATAATGTAATTAGAATAATTCCAGCATTCATTTGAACACTTTTGAGGTGCCACGTTCAATCCTACAAGATACATTTATGCATTTTAATCTTATTTTATCTTCATAAAAGATAAAATGACGGTGATCTTTTGATAAAACATACAAAGACTGGATAATTATGTTGTACATCTGAAACTAATATAATGTTTTATGTCAATTAGACCTCAGTTAAAAAAAAAAACCCTTATGGTGGTACAGAGAACTTAAGTATTTGGTTAAAGGTCACTGAAAGTCATGGACTGTGGCTAAACTGGGACTTGAACCAGGGCCCTTACGCTCAGAACGCCTAAGCCTGCATGGCATATTGCCTCTTCTGCTTTCAATGCACAAGATGGAGCTGTGTGTCTGAACCTCGGCCTCCACAGCTGAGCCTCCAAACCCTCCAGGGTCCCTGTGGGATGGACTCGGGGGCTGGGAGCCTCAGCTAGTCCGTCCTAGGCCCCCCTTCTCGTGCAGAGAAGTCAGGACACCACCCCTAGGGGAGAGGAACCCAACTTGCCAACATCATAGTGATCTCTGGTGCTGAAGGTGAACCTAGGATAAACAGCAAGGATAATTCATCAGGACCAGACATTTTTAGCCTGACAGGAGATAAGACAAAAGGCATCCCACCCCCCAAAAAGACAAATCAAAAAGAAAAAAAAAAAAGTAAAGGGTGCCTTTCTTGCAGTCCTTTCAAATCATTTTTTGTAGAAAACATCCTATCAGCAGTTAGTTACAATCCACACGCACAGATGCTTCTTAAGCCCATATTGAACACCCAACACCCTTCCAAGCCTGTTGTGTGCTGTGTGCTAAGTGGCTTCAGTCGCCTCCGACTCTTTNGGTGAACCTAGGATAAACAGCAAGGATAATTCATCAGGACCAGACATTTTTAGCCTGACAGGAGATAAGACAAAAGGCATCCCACCCCCCAAAAAGACAAATCAAAAAGAAAAAAAAAAAAGTAAAGGGTGCCTTTCTTGCAGTCCTTTCAAATCATTTTTTGTAGAAAACATCCTATCAGCAGTTAGTTACAATCCACACGCACAGATGCTTCTTAAGCCCATATTGAACACCCAACACCCTTCCAAGCCTGTTGTGTGCTGTGTGCTAAGTGGCTTCAGTCGCCTCCGACTCTTTGCAGCCCACCAGGCTCCTCTGTCCATGGGATTCTCCAAGCAAGAATACTGGAGTGGGTTGCCATTTCCTGTCTAGGGGATCTTCCCAACCCAGGGATTGAAACCACGTCTCTTACATCTCCTGCACTGGCGGGTGGGGTCTTTACCACTAGTGCCACCTGGGAAGCCCCTCCAAGACTGTTGGGAGGGAGCAAATATGGAAAGCAGCATCTGACTAATGTCAGTGGTGGACAGAGTGCGTCTGATGCAGACACTGACTCTTCCGATGCTTTTAACTAGGCCACGAAGAGGGTGCAAATCCTCACTTTATTGACAAGAACACTGAAATGTACAGAGATCACCCGTTTCTAATTGTATAGTTGAAGGGCCTTGAGTGATAACATACCCACCTGTTATGGGTTGAATTGTGTGCCCCCCAAAGCTGTGTTGCCATCCTAACCGCTGGTCCGTGACCTTAGTTGAAAACAGAGTCTTTGCCGATGTCATCAAGTTCAGCCTAAAGAGGTCCTTAGGCTCTAATCCAGTGTGACTGGAGTCCTCATAAGAAGAGGAAGGACAGACACAGGGAGAACATCTTGTGATGACAGAAGAGGGACTGGAGCGACGCGTCCACAAGCCAGGGAAGAGCAAGAACTGCCAACAGCCCCAGGAGCGAGCGGAGCCTCCCCTGGAGCCCTGCTGACGCCTTAACATTGGCCTTCCAGCCCCCAGAACTGTGAGGGGAAGACTCTCTGTGGTCTGAAGCTCCCAGTTTAGGGTATTTATCACTGCAGCCCTGGGAAACCAACACAGCCTCATCAGGCTCTTGAGCTGGTCCAAAGCTCTGCCCCAGGGTTTAGTGGGGAGGGGCTGCAGCAGCTGACCTCTGGAGGCAGGAGTGAATGAGATGTATTTTAGGGACCTCACAGTGCCTGACTTATAACCTAACTGGCTTGCTCCCCCGCACCCCACTGCTTCTCAGAGAAGCTGCGGGCATCTTGGTGGCAGGCGCAGTGGGAGGCCAGTCTCTCTGTGCCCCCAGAAACAATCGTCTCCACTACTCAGGGGTACACAGGCCACCTTTGAATCCTGTCTTGAGGAGCCAAACCTTCCCAAAGACCCTTCCACCCCAGTGTCCAGTCCACCAGCTATTCCTGGGATGTCTTTTGCAAGGGAGGAGACAGTAAATCCCCATTATCCTAGGCGTGTTTATATTTTGGCTGGAAGAGCCCCTCATCACCCTGGGGCTAAAAGCGCAGACAAAATGAGTACCCTGGTCTCGCCCTGGGGAGGGAGCCCTGTATGCCAGGAACCAGGTGGTGGCGGGCTGCCGTGCCCCCAGGAGGCTGAGGCGCTCTTGGCCAGTGAGAACGCGGCAATCTGTCCCAACCGGAGAGGCAGCACCAAGGAAGGGGGCCTCTCTCAGCGGCACCCCCAGGCCCCACGCCCACAGTGGTAATTAGACATGAAAAGACGGGCCTAAATCCAAGGGCCGGGGCTCCAAATTCTTCTCCCATTTCAAATGGAAGCTGTATTAGTTCAACACAAGAGCCCAGCCTGAGGCCACCCAGAATGGGAGCCCAGAACCTCTCCATCCAAGAGACAGGAGTAAAGGATTAGGGGTGGGGGTGACGTTGGGGAGGGGGGAGCACTTGGAGCCTTGCCTCAGATGCTGGCCCCTGGCCAAAGCCTTCGCTCCCTTCTAATTCAAGTGGGCGAGAAGCAATGCACAAACATCCTGACACCTACTAAGTGCCAGGCGCTTCATTAGCTTGATAGCTTTCTACCTTCTTTCCGTTTTACAGAGAAGAAAACTGAGGCTCAGAAAGATGGACTCGTGCTAAAGCAGAGGAGAATTCGAATCTAAGTTTGACCATCTTACTGTTCTCAGAAAAACAGGGCTGGGAAGCCTCATTAGACTCCCTCTCTTTACTTGTTCAGTCCCACAAGGAGTGAAAGGGGAAGCAGGGGGCTGCAGAGATGGGACAGGAATCCCAGGTAACTTTCTGTGTCATTCGGGGGGCACCCAAAGCTTGAATGCACAGCAGTTCCCAAAGCAAGGTATGTAGGGCCCAAACGCCTATGGCTTTCACTATGAGTATTTGCAACCCAGCCTTCTCAAGCCCCAGTGCTACTGCCTCAGCTTTCAGATAGTTCCTGCAGCCTCCCCCAGCCTCCTCTCCCCCTGCCCCTGCACACACAGAAGAACACAGAGTTCTTCCCCATTAGGGAGCGGGAAGAGGAAACAGAAGAAGAAGTAGGTTCTGGAAGGTCTTGGAAGACGTCCTCAGAGCAGCAAATTTCAGTAGGGCAAAGGAGGCCATGGGAGCTCTGGGGCGGAGGTCAAGGGCCCAGCTCTGCACCCTTGCTGGGTGTTCACGGGCCAGTCCTGGGCCTATCTGAGCCCTGCCTCTCTCCCGTGTATTATGGGCACTACATCATGTGCCCAGAGATCGTTTCCAGGTACACGGTCTGTAATCTCCTAAGAGCAATGCCCTGCTGCTGCCAAGTCGCTTCAGTCGTGTCCGACTCTGTGCGACCCCATAGACGGCAGCCCACCAGGCTCCCCCGTCCCTGGGATTCTCCAGGCAAGAACACTGGAGTGGGTTGCCATTTCCTTCTCCAGTGCATGAAAGTGAAGAGTGAAAGTGAAGTCATTCAGTCGTGTCCGGCCTTTAGCGACCCCGTGGACTGCAGCACCAGGCTCCCCCGTCCCTGGGATGCTCCAGGCGAGAGTGCGGGAGTGGGGGGCCAGTGCCTTCTCCGAGAGCAAAGCACGTCAAAGATCATTAAGGAGAGGAAGCGTCTGTGTTTTAAGGGCTGACTACATGCCAGGTCTATGCTAGAAGCTTCAAATGCATCACCTCAGTGAATCCTCAAAGGATTCTATCCAGGACATAGAAACGCAAGGAGTTAGTGCCCGGTAAATAGCAGCCTCCCTTGCAGCTGGTTTGGGGCCAGGTGGCAATTTGACTGGTGCACCAGAGCTGAGGCGACTGTGTCGCCTCCAGCTGAGGCAGTGGAGTCTTCCCGGGCCTTTTCCTTCTCCATCACTCTCCTCTCCTTCTGCAGTAACCATGGATGCCACATCACCCAGGATGTGTAGCTACGACGACGGTGGAGCCACCATCCGCCTGGGTCCCTAAGTGACCGTGTGGAGCAGAGATCCCTATTGGACGAGTAGCATGGGTGAGAACTGCACCCACAGGTGAAGCCACCGAGCCATCTGCTGTGGTTGCTGGTGTTACTTCGCTTGATACTGGGAACCAAGGCCACACAGCCAGTAAACGGCAGGCACAAGAAGCAAGCTCACTTCTGTGACTCCAACACGCATCCTCTGTCAGCGACAACGTTCTGTGGCTGAATGAGATTGTCCCCTTCCTATAGGCAACCTTGTCCCAAAAAACTCCTACCTCTCAGCGTCCCCAGGACGGCTGAGTAATCAACACAGGGTGAAAAAAGAGCACCTCGTAAAGCACTCTGAGCCTGGAAGATGAGCAAAAGCAGGGAAGAGGGGGCCTGATTATATCTCAGGGAAACCTGGGCTTTGCGGCTCCACAGGCGGTTTTGATGGGAGAGAAACATCACGGAATGGTTTCAAGCACAAAAGGGAGAAACAGATCGATCTAGGATCTAATTCCAGCACCACCCCGCAACAACTTACTGACTTGCTTTTTCTGAGCCCTACATTCTAATCTGTGAAATGGGTGCGATATCTGAACCAGCCTTCAGGGTTGGTGGTGAGATGAGGCATTGTCTAGGTCCTGGCCGACAGTAAGCACTCCCCAAACATCTGCCGTCGTGAAGATCATCGCTGGAATGGCTCAGAGAACAGCCTCTGCTGGAGGGAGATGAGGCCACGGTGCCGCTAGAGGCTGCCCCGCCAGGATGGCTGACATAGCCCAGACCACGGGTCTGGCCCGGCCTACGTCCCTGCAACAGACCGGGGGGCAGAACGCTGAGAGGGAAACAGGGCCAGCCAGACATAGTGCAATGCAGCCGAGGAGCCAGATTATTTATTTTAAGGTCAAAAGTGTCTTCTAGGAGGATGGCCTTTTATTTGGGTGAATCTGGGAGTTGTTTATCAGCTCAAACTCATTACTGCACATATGGTCTTCGTACTACGGTTAAGGGCGGGAGACAAAGGATGGGCATTCACTAGCTGATGAAATATCATTCCTCAAGCGCCAGAAAGCAGGATATTTTCAGTGACGTCGTCACATGGGGCTTCCTGCCACAAGGATGGGGCTACCATGAGAACATGCATAAGGTTTTAACTCAGGAGTCCCTCCAGTGAGGCAGGGGAAGGAAGAAAACAAGGGTTTTCTGAGGCAAGCAACAAAAATATTCACCCTAGTCTTCCATCTCGAAAGCAGACACACACACACACGTATACCATGCCCCAAAATATCAGAGCTGGAAAGGATCAACGCTGATTCCCCCCCCCCGCCCCATTTCACAATAACAGTAATAGTAGAAGTAATAATAACAACAGTGATGATACTGAATGTTTGTTGAGCAATTACTACCTGCCTGGCACGGTGCTGTTTCACATGTTTTATCTTGTTGACGTTTCACAACAATCTGAGGGAGTATTTATTAGTCCCATTTTACAGATCAGGAAACTGAGGCACCAGAGGTCGAATGGCCTAAGGTCACACAGCTAATAAGTGGAAGAAAGCTGACATTCAAACCCACGCAGCCTAACTGCCTCACCATGCTGCATCTAGAAAGATGGGGAAACTGAGGCTCAGAGAGGGGTCGTGACTCACTCGAGGTCCCACAGCTCCAGCTGTAACAGAATTGGGACTGGAACTCAGGTCTCCTGACTCCTGATTCAGCTGGTCCAGTGACCTTTCTACTGCACCCTGTTGCCAATCAGTAAGTACACACACGCATACGACTAGCGCACATGGTTTTGCTCATCTCCAAGTGGTTTAATTACTAATTAAACCAGTAGTCTTGGGTACCAACAAGGGGCAAGGGCTGGACCTTAAGATAACAAGTGCCGAGATGAAAGATCTGCTTTGCCAGCTGCAAACACTGGGGCTCATGTCTCTCTCCCTCTCCTCTTAATCAGCGTTTCATTATCTGCACACGCTATCCCCCAACCACCCAGGGCAGAGCGCTGATGCGGGTCCAAGGTGGCAGCCCGTGCAGCAGGAGGAGCCCAGGCTGGTGGGTTACTTAACAGCATCAGATTGCGAAAATATCCATCAACCCATCATCTGCTCTGGGGATCCAAAGTGCTGGCTTCCAAAGGGCCCCCTCCCTTTGCTGTGTCCCAGCTGAGCATGAACAAATGTTCCTGGTTTTCCTTCTCAATGGCTGATGAAATAGACCAGAAAAGCAACCTCTGGATAGAGGGGTCCAACGGAGACAGTGAAAGCTGGACAGACATCCAAAGAAAGGTAGTGTTACAAGCTTGCAGGCAGAAATTGTGGAGCCCAGCAGGAACTGGTCACCAACACCACCCTCTCTGTCCCCAAGCCACAGTCTGATGGCTGACAGGCTCCTGGTTCACGTTGCTTTGCAGGGGCAGAGCGGAGCAAGACATGGCCAGGAGAGGTGCACTCCACTGGATGGAAGACAGACAGGGTTGCCTAGCACCCTGAAATGTCAGACTCACCTGACTTTAAGTTGCAAGGCCCCCTTGGAATCTCCTGGGCCGACACCCTCGTCTTACAGGTTTACGCTATGCTCTATCTCCATTCTGCCTCCTCCAACCCCAGCCCGTCCCCAGACCATTAAAAATTCATTCCGTAATTCAGGGAGCTGTTTCCCCGCTGACGAGGCAGTTTTGAAAGGAGGCGGGGGGCAGTTTTTGCTGGATCAACACAAGATGTCCTAACTCCTACTCCCGATGAACTGATGCCTCTAAAAAGTGGTCTGGAACTTTCGTCCATATACTGCCATTTCAGCCTCAGGCTGGGTAAAGATACCCCAGAGGTCTGCCATCTGAATGCATCTGGGGCCTGTTGGACCAGGAGACCTGAAATTCTACGGGATCAGAGATCTTAGGGTTTCCCAGGGAGCAGACTGAGCCCACACACGGTACTCAGACATGGACGTCTACTGCCCTCGGAGTCTCAGTCCGCTCCTCTTTTCGGGGCAGGTTGGGTGTGAAGGGGGTGGGCAGAGAGGACGGATAGAACGCAGACCTGCCAGCCCTCTAGGGGCCCTTTGCTCACTCCCAGGTTCCAAGGGCAGGGCTATTCCAGGCAGGCTTCCCTCCGCCAAGTCATAAAAAACAAAACTGAACACAAACAAAACAACCCCTTTTGTTTTCTGGCCCCGTGGAATGTCTTGAAGACAAACCCAGAGACAGCAGGCCTCTCCACCCTTTCCCCGGTCTCCTCCCTCCATGTCCTCTTCTACTCAAAATAAAAACCATGCTGCTGTTTCTTCAGGGCAACTGTGTCCTACAGCAATTTGAGCATCCAATAGAAAAACATTTGCTACACCGAAAGCAAGAACTTCAGCTCTCTTTCAAGGACCACCCCATTTCCATCACCTTTGCAGGGGACTCTGGGGACAGGAGAGAAAGGCAGCGGGGGGTTTGCCCCAGGAGCCACTGTTTGGAGCCAAGAGAAAGATGAAAACTTGTACTGGCCGCTACGAGGCCACTGCACATTCTTAGATCTGCTCAGCTGTACTCACTCGGGGTGCTGGGAGGAGGGAGAGAATTAGAGAAGGATGAGACCACAGTCCCTTTAGTGTCCCTTCAATGTCGAACAGCCCCACACATGACAAAGATGATGCTCTTCATTGAAGCCAGCAGTTTTCTCCTTTCCAAGGCCTTAGCACAGACTCACAGGTTCAACACACAGGGGCCCTAAAGTCCCACAGTGGGACACACAGCAGGTTTCCACCAATAATTGTGAAATGAGCAGATGAATGTGGCCTGTGGACTCGACCCCAAGAGGAGGGGCTCTTGTTTGAGAAATTTACCACCGGACTGCTAAAGTCTTTTAGGCGCCCCCATCAACCCCACCCTGTGCCCAGAGAAAGGATCCACCTCAAGACTCTCAACCCACCCACACCAGAAAAGGCTCTGGCCAGATTGCTGGAACAAAGGTGCAACTTTCACAAAAAAGGGTGCATTCAGCCATTTAGGTTTCAGGCTTCATAGAAACCTCAGAAAGTTAATTCTCCCATCCAATCATTTCACACCGATTTGCTGTTAATGTAAAGTTCCCCTCCTTTTTGTTTTTCTGGGGGTTAAAATTTTTTTTATTCACCCAGACATCCTGCCAGGTCGCCCAAGAAAAACCAGCTTCTGAAAGCCAAGCTTTCCAATGCACAGTTATAACTGGAGGCACCCCAGCTTCACACTCCGACCCTCTCCCTCTTTCCGCCTGGGGTGCGGTGCTCCTCGGGGGGGGGGTCCCTCATGCGTTGTGGGGTGGTCTGTGGTTGCGGTCTGTCGCTCCTGGATTTCTGTGCGTTTGTCTCGCTGAAACCAGAACTCTGGTGAAGGGCCAGAGAAGGGCGCCCCCTGGCGGGAGCCAACTCCCCTCAATCCGGCCGGGACGCCAAGCCGGCGCGAACCCACCCGTGCCCGCCAACCCTCCGTGTTCTCCCGCTGCGCCCCTAAATCTGGATGTGCTCGAGTTTCGAATCCACCGAGCACCTATCGGAGTCTCGGCTTCCCCAAACCGCACACACCGCGTTCGGAATAAAGGGGGAACCACCCCCTCTCCGAAGGAAAGCGTGGCACCCCCGCCCCGGCCCGCTCCCAGGGACCCCGAAGGCGGCCGGCTCTCAGTGGCTCCGCTGGGCTGGGCAATCCCCACAGCCCTGATCCTAGCTCCTAATCCCTAGTCCCTACCTGCGCCCCCTCCCCATCCCCTTATAGAGCGGCGTGGCGCGCATCCCCTCCCCTCCGGACTCAGCCCTCGCCGAGCCCCCAGAGCTCGTAACCACACCTGCCCACCCCCCGGGCCGTTCTGCAGGCGCCCCCCACTCACCCGGCCCGGAGCGCCGGGCCTTGGTGCACCTGTCCCCGGGGGACGGCGCCGGCCCTCGGCGGGTTCGGAGCGCGGATGCGGACGAGCACGTCTTCCCCGCCTCTTCCCCAGCCTATAGCCGAAGTAGAACTCGGTTCCCGGGGCTTCCCCAGGACCATCCTGGGAGGTCCTCCCCATTCCACCTCCACCCCCACCACGCCGGGGTGGTGGTGGGGGGCGCGCGTGGGTCCCCAAGTCCCCTGGGGGCGCGGCGGCGGGGCGCGCGGAGGGCACAGAGGTGCGGGGCCCCTACCTTCCAGCCGCAGCGGCCGGACCCCGCGCCAACTCGCGTCGGCGGCCGCGGGGGAAACTTTCCCCCGGGCGGAGAGGCGCGCTCGCAACTTGCTCGGCGCCCGCTGCCTTCCCGGCGGTGGCGGTGGCGGCGGCGGCGGCGGCGCGTCCAGGGACCGACTGGGGCGAGGCGGCCGCGGCGCTCGCTCGGGGCTCGGGGCTTGGGGCTCGGGCCTCGGGCGGCCTCGCGCGGCTCCGCGGTGGATCGCTCGACGCTGCGTCCGCCCCGCAGCCTGGAGCCCCGGAGTCGCCGGCGGCAGCTGCAGCCGCCCGCCCGCCCGCCGGCCCCACCTCCCCGCCGCCGCTCCGTCCCTCCCTCGCTCTCGCCCGCGCGCCCTCCCCTCCCCGAACCTCCTCCCCTTGAGTCTCCAGCCGCCGCCGCCGCAGCCGCCGCCGCCGCCGCCGCCGCCGCCGCCGCCGTGAAGGCACGTCTCCTCCGGCGGGCCGGCCCCCCTCGCTCTCTCCCGGCCTCGGTCCCTGCCTTTTGGACGGCATCCCGGCCTCGCCCCGGGGGCCCCTGGGGCCTCCCTCTGCTCTTCTCCCCTTCCTTCCCTGTTGCCCGCCTCCCTGCCCTTGGTTCGTCTGAATTCAGGAGATCCGCTGGGGGTGTGGAGAGAGGGGTACCCTAGACAGGGGATGTGTTCCAGGGAAACTTCCACGCTGCCCCCTCCACGTCCTTTACCGGACCTCAGGGCTGGGGGGGTGGGATGATCCTCCGTGGGGACCTCGCTCCTGGGCTTCCCGCTGCCCCGAAGGACCTGTTGAAAGCCAGGGGAATTCACTCTCCCTGAGCTGCTTTGGACTACTGTCCTAAACAGAGACACCTAGAGGGGGTGCAGCAGGAAGGGGCGGTGGTCCAGGAGGGCTGGGGGGGTGCGGCCCCCAGACAAGAGGCAAATGACTTGATTTCAAGAGGCCAGACCTGTGTCTCCATCTCAGGGCTTATCTGTTCATCTTTGTACAACTGCCTCAGCCACAGCCCCGGCTCCAGCCACTGACACGTGTCTTCACCGAGACATTTAACCTCTGAACCTTTTCTGTGAAGTAGCTAACGCCCTGCTGCCCCGGACAAAATGGGCAAGCAAGACAACCAAAGCAGACAGCGCAAGAGAAAGTGCCCCCTAACCCCCCAGAGGAGAGGGGGCCTGGGTTGCCCAACTCTTTTTCCCTGGGCAACAATTGTTTGAGTCCCAGTTCTGAAGCTTCCACACCCAGTGCCTGGCTGCCTGGACATTCAAACACGCTCAAGCTCTGCAGGAGGCCCCTTGGTCAACTGATTCGCACTAAGGAGTGAGTGACTGATAGGAGCTGAACCTACTCCAATCTTGGACAGGAATGTCCAAGATGATGTCAGGCCACCGGGCAGTGTTTGCAAGGGGCAGGAAGTCGCTGCCTTTCCTTGCCCACATTCCAGGAAAAGGATACATCCTTCTAAGGACTTCGAAGATGTCTGGTCCTTACCACTGTTTCACGGAGTAAATCCTGGCGAGGGTAATACCTTAGAGGAATGACTGGGAGAAAAAAAATAAACAAACAAACCAGGATCCACAGTTTTTAAATGGACCCAGAGTGAACAATGCCTAACCCAAGGGAAGAAAAATCTTTAGCGCAGTTTATGTAAAACAAGGACAAAGAACACTTGAAAGGGCTTCAGGCTCTACATTCACCCTTTCAGCTGCCAAAACAGGGTTGGGGGAGAGGCTGACCCTTTGCACTGAGAAACCCCATAGGCTCTGTGTTTCTGGAATGCTCTTGGAAGAGGCCGGCTGTGTGGGCCTCCTTGGATGCGAGGCGCCACATAAATTTAAAGAGGAAGAAAGCGTGAACCTACCATGAGGGTGCTGGGGGCCTGGGAGGTGGGGCCCAGAGGCACCAGGAAGGAGGGATGGAGTTTCTGAGGGTCCGGGGGATTGGCAGAAGCACGCAGGGCTAAGCAGGAGAAGGGGGCGTGAGAGGAGGACCGAGCAGGCCATTTGGACACTCGGACACCCAGCTGGGAGGAGAGCTCTGGTTCCAAGTCAGAGTTTCCCAGACCTCACCCCTTCTCCTGCCTCCATGGATAATCTGGCCGTATCTGCACGCTAGACAGAACCATTTGCTTAATAGCTTTCTTTAAATCAACTCTTGGGTTTTTTATTTGTTTGTTTTATCACTCTCTCCCCTTTTTTTAAAACTTAAATGTGCTTGTTTTTACAAAGAAATGTTATATCATTACCATAAATGGAAAACGGGCATCACGGTACTATAAATAGGAGGTAACCATAAAAATGAATACAGTGAAAATAAAATAGCGTTATTAAATTCTAGCAATGTATATTTAACCACAGTAAAAAAAAAAAAAAAAAGGAAAAAGAAAAAAATTCCAACAAGATATTGATGCCTAGGGAAGGTGTGGAGCCAGAGGCCCCTCTGTCTCTGAAAAAGAAAGCTTAACAAGGAAAAAAAAAAAAGTGTTAAGGACACAGCAGCAATAAACTAAGACTCCAGATCAAAAGGACTGAGATTTGGAAAGGGACGTCCACCCATCCTCCCCGGGAGGTCCATTGGGGTATTAAAGGCCCCCGTAAAGTTTCCTTGAGAATCTCTGATGCCCCATAATCAGGAAGCCCAATTCTAAATGTATTAGGCAAAAAGCACTTTTTGGCAAAAGTCAGGAACAGCAAGAGTTTAGTCCTGGACAAGAGAAAGTGATCTGGGTTCCAGAGAGCCAGGCTTGCTCCTTCTCACAGGATGGCCTTGGGAAGTCCTGCCTTGTCTGGCCTCAGGGTCGCCACCTGCACCCCAAGGGGCCAGAGCAAATGGCTTCTAGGATCCCTTTTGAGATCATCCTTTGATGAAAGCAAGGGAGGAGCTAAGGTTGTGGTTTGTTGGAAGACAGAGGGAGATGGCTTCCCCGAGAAGAGGGGGTGGGTTGGGGTGAGGCCAGTAAGGGAGAAAATGTCGTGTGTGGGGTGGGGGGTTGTGAAGAAGGGTTAGCAGTCCCCAGGAAGGAGTGAAGCTGGTGTTAAGGCCACTGCAGACCGACTGGAGCCTGTTGTTGTTCAGTTACTAAATCGGGTTTGACTCTGTCACCCCATGGATTGCAGCACACCAGGCTTCCCTGCCCTTCACTGTCTCCCAGAGTTTCCTCAAATTCACGTCCGCTGAGTCGGTGATACTATCTAACCATCTCATCCTCTGTTGTCCCCTTCTCCTCCTGGCCTAAATCTTTCCCAGGATCAGGGTCTTTTCCAATGGGCCGGCTGTTCACATCAAGTGGCCAAAGTATTGGAGCTTTGGCTTTCGCATCAGTCCTTCCAAAGAATATTCAGGGTTGAGTTCCTTTAGGATTAATGGGTTTGATCTTGCAGTCTAAGGGACTCTCAAGAGTCTTCTCCAGCATCATAGTTCAAAAGCATCTCTCAGCCTTCTTTATGGTCTATTCTCACATCTGTGCTTGTTATAAACCCAGAAGTGGCCTGGCCCCAAAGGTTTTAGATTTCTCGTTTGCCCACCCTGGCAGCAATCTTGTGGAGAATTCCCTGTAATCCAACCACTCATTTTATAGATGGGAAAAGTGAGGAGGAACCACAGATCAGCTGCCACTCGTGGTCAGAGAACTGGGCACTGAACGAAGCCTCCTGACTTCAAGGTCAGGGCCCTTTCTATGCGCCTGGATTTTGCAGGTCTAGTACAAATGGTTCTTCTGAAAATACCTCTCCTCCAAAGGGTTCTTAGACGTTCTTTTTCTCTGTCATTGTAAACAATGTTGAATTGGCATGACAGGCCCAAACTCACTGAGTGTGGCCCGTTGGGCAACCTGAGTACTGTGCTCCAGTCACTGGGCACGGGACACCTGGAGTGAGCAGCCACACAATGATATCCTGGGGGCACTCAGGCAGAGCCAGGAGCCCCAAAACATGAGTCCATGGAGCCAAGTTCCAGTCCTCCTCATCTTGACAGTTCCCTTCCCTCTCTAGGCCTCAGTGTTCCTATCTGTAACATGAGCTGTTTAGGGGGACTCAGCGGGCTTGAGTTCAGGCTGGCAGTTCCTGCTCCTAAAGACCACAGAAGAGGGAAGGACATCTCCCTCCAGGCTTTAGCCAGAAGCAAGGTCCCTTTTCCTCTGTTTTGCACGCTGGTGTTTCACATTAAGATTTCAAGGAGAAAGTGTCCTTCACTTGAAAAGAATTTGAAATCACTACAAGAGATGACCTTTTGCTCCTGACACTTGTAAATTTATGGCTGATTAGACTGTGAGCCTCTCAAGTACTGGGGCCCTGCCTTGTTCATCTGCAGGCCTCCAGCACGTGGAAACATCAGTGCTCAAGGGACGTGGATGCCACTTTCTACCTGTGCCACCTTGAACTGGCCACTTCAGGACTCTCTGGGCCTCGGTGAATGGATGCATTTCTAGATGGGAGCTGTAAATACAATTCACAGTTGTAAATTGGGGTGGCTGTGGGAGTCTCCTGGAAAACCCCTGGCATATAACGAATGCTCAGTCAAGGTGCGCCTCATGTGTGAATGGCTGGCTGAGCCAATGCTAGTCAGGTTAGTTCCTTTTCCCAGAAGACATCTTGACCTTCCAACCCAGCCTTTCCAAGGCAGTCTGCATTATAAATATTTAATCATTGCCTCCCTGATTTTTTTTTTCCTGAATTGTCTCTTTTTATATGTAATTTGCAATCATTTCCCCCAAAATGACAGTTCATTAAATGTACAACTGAGTCTGATTGAATTTGTTTATCTTATGATCTTCATAGAAATAAATTTGCAAATCCTTGGAACACTCTTTAGAGCTTTGATGAATATGATTTTGACCCTCCAGAGCCTGGACCAGTTACAGGATCGCGCCATCCCCATCCCTTCTCTCTTTTTCTGCCTCCAACTAGCTTACCCACAAGACACTGGCCAGTCTTTCTGAGAGTTTTCAGCACCAGGCCCGAGGGCCTGCCTGCCAAGATCTTCCTCCACCCCCAGGAATGCTGCTGGCTGGGAGCTGGGAGAAAGGGATGGCCTGTGCCCCTCCCCCACCCTCTGCGGAGAAAGAGGTGGATTCTCAGTAGCTGGGCTTCCCTGATGGCTCAGATGGTAAAGAATCTGCCTGCAATGCAGGAGACCAGGGTTCAGTCCCTGGGTCAGGAGGATCCCCTGGAGAAGGGAACGACTACCCACTGAATTGTCTGGGCAACTTCAAGGACAGAGGAGGCTGGCGGGTTACAGTCCATGGAGTCGCAAAGAGTCTGGACACAACTTCAAGACTAACACTGGATAGTTTCACTGGGAAGGGCCCAGGGTTGAGTTTCCTTTGGATGTTTTGTAGCCCAGTTTTCCAGAAAGCAGCTCCTTGACTGCTGCTACTGCTAAGACACTTCAGTCGTGTCCGACTCTGTGCGACCCCATAGACGGCAGCCCACCAGGCTCCCCCATCCCTGGGATTCTCCAGGCAAGAATACTGGAGTGGGCTGCCATTTCCTTCTCCAATGTATGAAAGTGAAAAGTGAAGGTGAAGTTGCTCAGTTGTGTCCAACTCTTGGCGACCCCACGGACTGCAGCCTACCAGTCTCCTCTGTCCATGGGATTTTCCAGGCAAGAGTACTGGGGTGGGGTGCCGCTGCCTTCTCCAGCTCCTTGACTAGATTCTGCCAGATAAGGACACTTCTGAACCTTCATCATTATCTGCATTTTCTTTATCAACTGATAGTAAGTAATGCAATACTACTGGGTCGGCCTAAAAGTTGGCTCAGGTTTTTCCAGAAGATCTTAGGGTAAAAAACCTGAAATAACTTTTTGGCCAGCCCAATAGTAGCTACCATTCACGAGTGCTTCCTTGGGTAGAAGCTCGGCTTTTAAGGTTGGATAAACCCAGGTTCGAAAGCTTGCTCTTTTGTGTACCAGCTGTGTGGCTTTGAGCAAGTTACTTTCTCTGTCTTTAGAGTAGACTAAAGAGAGATGGGAAAACTGCTGTAGACTCCTAATCTGAGGAATGTACACTGTATGACAGGCATTGTGATAAGGCTGTTAAAGCACCAGCTCGCTAAAGACTCCAAACAATTCCATTGGATGGGGACGGCTAGAGAGAAAAGCTCAAAGACTTCCCAAAAGTTGCCCAGCAAAAAAATGCACAAGACTTCAAACCTTTCCCTTTTCACCACCTTTGGGGGCATATACTCAGAAGACAGGGAGAGAGTGGGCAGGGAAGAGGTCAGAAAGAGGGTCATCCTGGCACTGAACACTCTGACTGTGTGGCCTTGGTCAAGTGGCCTAACTTCTCTGAGCCTCCCTGTGCTTTTGTGAAGGAAGGTGATAGGCTCTGCACCACGGGGCAGTTGTAAATGTTGAAGAAGATGGCATCTGCAAAGCAGCTTTGAAAACCAGAAAGCATGTAACAATTCCAAGTTTTGGTTTTTTAAATCATCTTTATCATCCGTGTTTAGGACTCAGAGTCTTCCTGGTACAATTCAGTCAATCGAATAAATATTCCTGAAGATGCAACTATGAACAAGGAAGTGGGTCCACACGTGGACATCCAAACTGGAGTAAGAACAGAGAATGTACACGGTCCCTACCTCTCTGTGGATGACTGAACCAGCAGTGCAATCAGAAAAGTTTTAAAGTTAAGACTCACTCTGTAAAACAGACTTCTCACTTCACAGATGAAAACACCGACGTTAAGCGCAGGGTGGGTAGCAACCATTTATCCATCTGCCAGCAAGCTGACTTCAGAGTTTAGGCAAATTTGAGTCCTGCTTCCAAATCGGTGTTCTTTTGACCAAACCACCTGCCTCATTTTCTACTCTCAGCGCCTAAGTTGCTAGTGGCTACCGTGTTCCCCTTCTGACCTAATAGCAGACCCCCACACCTCTACCCCCTAAACTAAAAGCCTATGTCCACCCTTCCTGCCCTCTGATGAAAACAACTTCCAAAGAAGGATGTGGCCATGCACATTCCTGGTCAATTGGGGGCCTTAGGCAATATCCAGGAATTGACTGCAGACTTTGGCCAAGGGCAGTTCTGCCCATGGGCCCTGGACCCCTCATCTGGGACACTCAAGCCAACAGGAAAGTCATGGGGATTAAGGTCCATTTCCTTGCAGTGACAGCATGTTGCAACTCTTGGACTCCGGGACAGATTAGAAGGGGGCTGTGACTTAACCTCCCTGAAGCTCAGTTTCCTCCTCCTCAAGATTCATTGAAACAGCACATGGAAAGTACTTCTAGAAGGCACAGGGTAAGTATTCAAGACTGTTCCACTTATTTTCCTTGCAGACCGAGGCTCACTGTTACACTGTGTTGTGAGCCTACTGTGTGCTTAGAAGGAGGTTAAGCTGCAAAGGCCACAGACAAGGACTTTATTGAGCTCTTACTGAAGCCCAGGAATCTCTCTTAACACTGTAACTCTTTTCCTCCCAAAAATCCTATAAGGAAGAGTCTATTAGTGTCCCCCTTTTACAGAGGGGAAAGCTAGGCTTAGAGGGATTAAGTTGCCTGTCCTTGATGCCCTAGCTGGTGAGTTGGAATTTGAACCCAGGCAGTCAGCCGTATTCCAGAGTCCAGTTTCTATATCCTGACTCATTCCTTCACACACATTGTCTCTCAGTTCTTCTCAATAACCCTGCGGTTATTAGAACCATCCCCATTTTACAGATGAGCAAAGTGAAAGTCAGGGAGGTAGAGTGACTTACTGAACAAGCAGCAGCAAGACTGGAAAGAATCCTAGATGTTCTGCCTTCAGTGGCCTTGACTTCGGTGACACAGGCCAGGTGACTGGCCTACAAGTTCCACCTACCCAGGAAGGGCTGCCTGTGTGAAGCTAAGTGACGGTTCGGGGGTCATGCAGGGCTCTCAGGCCTTGGGGTTGTGTACTGGGTGTGATGACAAGGAGGTGAGGCCACCTTGTGGCCCTTGATGTTGACGTTCATTGCATGTGCTCAGGTGCCAGATAGCTGCAGAGAGCAGGGCTGAGAAACCTGGCTCCCTGCCCGGCCAGCTCCAAGGACAGATCCTCACTTGGCTGTCATGGTGACAGGACTTGTGAGCTCCCAGGACCTCAGAGATGGAAGGAACTGGGATGGCTGGCTAGCCTTCTGCTTGAGTGTATGTCTGTCTGTGCTTGTGTGTGTACATGCCCATGCTTGTGTGTGTGTGTGTGTGTGTATAGGGGGACATATCTATATCTATGTAACATATATATGTTACATGTAATGGTATATTTCGGTGTATGTGTGTGTGATGGTACATGTTTGTGGTTATGTAAGGGTGTGTGTCGGTGCACGTCCACACTGCTTAATGGCATCTTTTATCTTTCTCAGAGAGAGGCTGATTCATTTACTCAAATTAATGTTCACATGGTGACTGACTCATTTAATGGGAACAGCTAGTCCATGTGCCAATAAGCGAACTGACCTTCGAGACCCCTCCACCAACAAAATATGGAGTGGCTCTCATTCCTGAGTTAACAAGCATTAGGCAACAGTCAGCTTTTCTCTGACTTTGTCTTGTTTTGCACAGCGATGTCTACTGACCTCCATCTAGCATTCTGACAAAAGAGGAAGCTTGAGAGGCTTGCAAAGGAAGATAGGGAATAAAAATTCCCGGAGGAGAGGTAAAGGGGAGTATTTCCTGGTTTATCAAAAGTGATCTTAGCCAGCTGACTTGGTGTGCAGCTGTGGAACCTCACAGAACGCAGCAGGTCCATGGAAGCCAAGTTTGTCTGCTGACTTGCAGACGAGGGTCAACCCTATCGGTCCAGCTTCTCTCCTTCTGTTTTTGCCTTGTACCCAGGTTTTTCTCTTTCTCTGCTACTGCCTGCCAGATCCCTTACTTTTTATTCCAAATATATAAACCTCTAATAAACTTAGAGACAGGCTTATGTCTGATTTATCCCCCGTTACAGAGGAGCCCGAGTCACTTATAAGGTGGATAAAAGGCCCCGTATGCAGTTTATAGAAATGCTTCCCCAGCATAAACAGCTTCACTCCATAAAGTGCCCCCAGAATGTCTGCATTCTGGCTCCCTCTTTTCGAGGCCAGCCTTTGCGACAAGACCCTGGGTCCACTCAGACCATTACCCCAGAGCAGATCATAGGGGCTCACGACCGAGGATTCGTGAACCATTCACTTCCACTGTCTAATTCACAGCATCTGGCCCCTGGTAAGGATTCGAGAAATACCTAGTGAATGAAGGAGTGAATCAAATAAATCAATAAGTGTTAGCTTTAGCAGAGCAGAATTAGAAGATAAGTTCCTCTAAAGGGAAAAGAACAAATAGCATATTCATCCTGGCCAAAAAAAAAAAAATCTTGTTCTGATAATCTCTGCCTTTGAGCCCTGTGTATTTAGAGACAGTGTGCTGGATTCTGGGGAAAGATCCTTCAATTCAGAGGTTTCCTTTATCCGGTCAATATTTTAGAGTCCTGCCCGTGGGCCAGCAGCTGGATAAACGCTGGGCGTTTAAAGGTGAGCCTGACAGAGGCAGCCCCTGCTTTTGAGATGCTCCCAGACCATAGGAAAAGCTGTCCACCTTGGGACTCACTAGACATGAGACTGCCCAGTGAGGGCAGAAGTGGCCCAGTCCCTCCTCATGGTCCACGGCAGGGAAAGATCCCAAGGCCACGTATGGGAATCGGGGGTGACCCTCCCACATTTCCTATGAGGCCAAGCTGAGCCTTACCACTTTATTAATAGAGATAAAACTCACAGTACAATTCATACTTCACTTTCTAGAGTCCAGAACCACTACCCTCTAAAACAAACTGACAACTCAAGGGAATAATTAAGCCCAAAGAGGGGCTCCGTGGAGCCCTGAATA
Source organism: Neotragus moschatus (assembly GCA_006410615.1). Taxonomy (NCBI): domain Eukaryota; kingdom Metazoa; phylum Chordata; class Mammalia; order Artiodactyla; family Bovidae; genus Neotragus; species Neotragus moschatus. The sequence goes on from SJYA01002088.1 coordinate 2,605,250, forward strand.
CGCTCAAAACTTGGAGGCAACGGGAGTGGGGGTGGAGGGGTCTGACCACCCTGGTCGTCAGGAGATGAAGATTCTAGCTGGAATTAGTGGTAGGCTTGTGAGCTGGAGACGGCCTTGCCCTCTCTGACTTGTACGGTCAGATGAAATGGGCTGTGAATTCCCTTCCAGCTCAGACCTTGGTGTCTGTATAAACACCTCCAGTTCGCTGCCCTGTCCACGCTTTTTACCTGTCTTCCTCTGACTCAGGATCTTGCTTTTGCCTCGATTGTCCTGTGTCTCTCTCCGCCATGTACTCTCACTCTCAAAAGCAAGTTCCCCAGGGAACCACTGGCCACAACAGCCAGCCCCAAAGACTCAGCCAACCTCGGTTCTGGGAGGGAGCTCTAGCCTTCACCGTTGGGCTCAGAAGTCAAAGGCCAAGGATGCCCATGCCAGTGGTCCAGGGACACAGGGACTATTCGGGCTTAGGGCCCTGCACACGTGGCCATCCTGTGGCTTACCACAGACCATGATCCAGGCCTTTCTCTCAACCACAGGGGCATTCACTTCTGCTAGGGGTTTTTTCCACAGATCATCCCCAGCCCAGTGCAGGCCTCTGAGAACCAAGGTGGAGGACAGATCAAAGGGCAACCCGGCATGTCCATGCTGCTTCTCAGAGTAAGAGCTGACGTTCTGACAATGAAATAGCAGTCTTACCTGTTCTCCCCGCTACAGCCTTATATCCTCTCCTTCCATCTCCTACCTCACTTATCCTGCCCCAGTCATACTGGCTCCAACAGCGGCATGTCAGACATATTCCCACCCCAGGGCCTTTGCACAGGCTGTTCCCTCTACTCGGGAAAGGGACACCGCTAAGCACTAATGCATCTGCCCCTCTTGTCTTCATCGTTTGCTCTGGCGCTTCCAGCAGAAGGAGGCAGCCCTCTGGGAGCCTCTTCTCCCCACCTGGGCTCAAGTCCCCCCAGCACAGTTAATGTAAGGATAGAAAAGACAGGATAGGTGAGCTTGCTTGGCCTAAATGGGGGTGGGGGCTGGGGGGAGGGGAGAGTCCTTTTGTGAGAGGGTCCTAGACAGAAACAGAATTTATTTTCCTTTTCATTTTTTCCATGTGGCATGTAGCATCCTAGCTCACCAACAGGGATCGAACCTGCGCCCCCTGGACAGCGAGAGAAGTCTCAGAAACGGGATTTACTGCAAGTCTTCTGGCACATGCTCTTTCTTCTCAGATCCCTCTATTGAGGCCACATTTACAGAGGCCCAGGAGAGGCACTAAGGACACTGAGAAGCTCAGATAGCAAATTAGGCAGGCAGGTGTTTGTTTATTGAGCGCCTGCTGTATACCAGGCACCATGCTAGAAGTCACACCAGCGGGTAACTTGGTAAAACAATCGGGACACCCAACAGTGATCAAGTCCTGCTATCAGCTCTCCCCCAGGCTGTGTGTGTGTCAGCTGGCTACATCTTCACGACAGCAATTATCAGCTACTCCCACCATGCTGCCCCCACCTCACAGAAGGTGTGGCTTCAGAGAAAGGGTTAGTTATCCAAGGGATGGTGTAAGCCCAACCCTGACTGCCCTCTCCCTTTTTTTTTCTTTTGGCCACGCCTTGCAGCATGCAGTACTTTAGCTTCCCAACCAGGGGTCGAACCCGTGCCCTCTGCAGTGAACGTGCAGAGTCTCAATCACTGGACCACCAAGCTAGTCCGTGCTCCCTTTTCCTTAACCCTTTAAAGGTCATGAACAGCTTTGAGAATGTTGAGAAGCTGAAAATTCCTCTGCAGAAAAATTTACATTCTCGGAATTGGTCTAGATGGAACATGTCCCCCCAGATTCACATGTGGAATTCCTACCCACAACGTGGTGGTGTTTGGAGATAGGGTCTTTGGGAGATTATTAGGCTTGTTATCTAGACCCCCATGATGGGATCAGTGCCCTGGTAAGAGGAGGAAACACCAGAGCCTCCTTTCTTTGTCATATGAGGATACAGAAGAAAAAACAAACAAAAAAAAAACAAAAAATATATATATATATAGAGAGAGGGAGAGAGCCATCTGTAAGCCAGAAAGAAGGTCTTCACCAGACACTGAATCTGCTGGCACCTTGATCTTAAATTTCCCAGCCTCCAAAACTGTGAAAAATATGTTTGTGGTTAAAGCCATCGAATCTATGGTGCTTTGTGACGGAGCAGACGAAATCATTTCACACACAGTATCAGGGGCTGCAGAAAGCCCTGGTGATCCAAAGGAGTCAAGAATCACCAACTTGGAAACTGCTTATATATGCATGAATTATGACCATTTAGATTCGAGCTTCCCAGCAGCCAAGGCAAAAACGTGATAACCAGGTTCTGTAGCTCTCATTTATCTTCAGAGGGGGAAAGGCATCTTAAGTTCTTTGAAAGAGAAAAATCTCCTTGCTGGCACCACCGTCTGGGAGGAATTTATCTCTCGGCAGCACAGTAGCTCTTATTTTTCTACTAGGCAAGAGCTGCAGGTTGCCCGGGAATCCCAACCTGCAAAGATGACAGTAACACCTTGAAATGGAAAACACTGCCAGCTTCCTTTCTCCGACAATAGACTGTCACCCGCCCTGGGCGTAAATACGTCTCCCAGTTTGGAGGCAGGTTGCTAAACATATGCGCGGGACATATGGAGGACCGGGGAACACAGCCTCCACCAGGAAACACTTCGTCAGCCAGCCTCCTGCAGCATCATCACTGCTGCTGTTCCCAATGGTCCCCACTGAGCAGCCAGGCCCCTCGTGTCTGGGCCCAAGGGCACTGATGTGGCACTGGCTGTCCTCCGGGGGAGGTGAGGGGCACAGTACCCGTGCCCTTTCCTAAGGCAGATCGAGGTTCTCCAAGGTCCCTCCCATGGCTGGGGCTCCGATCCCCGTGGGACAGGGCTGGACATCCACTGCCCATCTGACCATCTTTCAGCCTCTGTCTCCTGCCCCCTTCCTGCCCCTCTCTCTATTTCTGGTTCCTTTGTCTTTTCCTCATGTTCAGCCACTCTCTCTTCCTCCTGAGCCCCTTTCTTTCCTCTGCTCTCTCTCTTGCCTGCCTTCTCTCTGTTGCCCTCGTGCTGATTCTGATTTCCTGCCCCAGTGTTATTCAGCTCCCTTTGCTTCCCTCTGTATCTAATCCTTCCTCTCGCTCTGTCTCCCTTTTCTCTTTTCCCCTTTCATTCTCCGTCTCTTATTAGCTTTATTCCTTCATCTCTCAGCGTGTCTCTCAGTCTCCGTGTCCCTTCCTGTCTGTCTGTCCTCTGTTGCTACTTTATGTGGGATCTGCCCTGTCCCTCTTTCTCTCTCCTCTCCTTTCTCCTCCAATAATCTCTCTTTCTCCCTCCCTCTCCGCCTCCTGCCTCTCTCTTCCCAGTATCAGTTTCTCTCTCCATATTCCTCACTCCATCTTTCTTTCCTGTTCTCAGAAAAGGGGGCTGGGACCCAGAGAACTGTGTACCATATGATGGATAATGATGGTTAACAAACTCAGAGCCTTGAGTCTCTGCCTTACGGTCACCCTTTTCCCGCAGCCAGTCCTGGAGCACCCCTTCATTTCCTGCTGTACCACACACACACACACACACACACACAAACACACATACACGGTGACCCTGGAGCCCGGCCTGGCCCACAGGCCTCTCCATGGTTCTGGCTCCATCCAGTCCTGGCTCCGGTGCCTGGTTGCCATGGTTACCTCAGCTCTCCTCAGAGGCCACAGGGGACAGCTGGCGCTGGTGGCTTGAACTAGCTGGGACCAGAAACACCTCCCTGGCTCCCGTGTCTCTCCTCAACAGACCTCTCTCCTCCAATCCAGGAGACTCCAGCCTGGAGAACCCTCCATAATCCTCTAGGAAGCCATACCGTTCTCCAAAGAAAACTGCTGACGGTTCATTTACAAAGAGATGTTAGACCCTCGGCCAGCTCATCTCAGCTGAGCTCATGACCAGATACCATTAGCCAAGGGTGGGTCAACTTTAATCAAAGCTGGGCAATCCTTACTAACCCTCATTCATTCAGTCGTTCAGTTATTCAAATACTCGGAGATGGAGGGATGAATAAAGACAGGTCCCTGCCTTTGAGAAGATAACAGGGTAGAAGGCTCTGGAAGCACCCATCTCTTCGAGTCTGGGGCATCGGAAAGGTCGCCGGAGGAGAGGAAAATGGCTGGGCCTTGGTGAAAAGAGGTGAATAGGGGTAGGAGAAAGGTGACTGGATCTGAGGCCAATGACACAGTCCCTGAAGTGTGTAACACGTGATAGCGGCAGTGCCTGCGAGCTCCATGAGGGCTGCAGCCTTGACGTCCAGTTCACTGCCTGGCATAGTAGATGCTCATGCTGAGTGAGTGAGTGAATGAGCTGAATGAATGAAGGAGCTGCTAGAAGCTCAGTGGGGCTGAAGACATAAGGAGCATGGTGGAGGCTGAGGAAAAAGAGCAGGAAAAATATGTTTGGCAGGTTTTATGAATGGCAGCCCACCTCGGCATTCTTGCCTGGAGAATTCCATGGCCAGAGGAGCTTGGCGGGCTATAGTCCATGGGGTCACAAAGAGTCGGACGTGGCTGAGTGCATAACATCACACTCCTGATGACTTTTCCATCCATGCTAGAGTTAGGACTTCATGCCTGAACCACCTAGAATTTTTTTTTTTTTTTTTGCTTGTTCTTTCATTTGCTCACTTGCTTTTTTGCTCATTTATTTATCTGTATCTGAGCCGGATCTTTGCTGCTGCAAGGGCTTCCTCTCACTGTGGCGAGCGGGGGCTCTCTCTAGTTGTGGGGTGCAGGCTTCTCTTTGCGGTGGTTTCTCTTGTTGCAGCACAGATTGTGGGATGTGTGGGCTTCAACGGTTGCGACTTGCAGGCTCGGTTGCTCTGTGGCATTAAAATCTTCCCAGACCAGGGATCGAATCCGTATCCCCTGCATTAACAGGCAGATTCTTAACCACTGAACCCCCGGAGAAGTCCTGCTTTTTGGCTTTTTAAAGAGCCATCACTTCAGCAGCTGCTTTGAAGATGAACCAGGGTTGGGACTTGTAAACTTGACAGATCCAGAACCAAACTCGTGATTTTCCCCATCCCAGCTCCTCGCAAACCCACAGGAAGCGGGAAGTATACCATGGTTTTCTCTACCCCGTTGATGGCAACTCCACCCTTTCAGTTGCTCGGGCTAAGATCTGCCGTCATCCATGACTCAGCTCCTTCTCTGCCCCCTTACATCTGATCATTCAGGAAATCCTGTCAGTTGCACTTTCAAAAAAGTGCCTGGACTCCATCCACTTCTCCCCGCCTCCACCACCACCATCCCTTTTCCAGACGCCATCATCTCTCCCTGGGTTGTTGCAATGCTCACTAACTTTCTGTCTCTCCCCACCTTCTCCTCCATCTCCCCCTTTCCCCTACCAAGTCACTTCTTGCACAGGAGCCAGAGTGATTCTATCAGAATGTAAGTCAGATTGCATCACTCTTTGGCTGAGAATTCCGCTGTGGTTCCATCTCATGCTGAGTAAAGACCATAGTCTGTGCAATGGCCTCAGGGTCCTTTAGGGTCTCGTCTCCTCTTCTGTAACACTGCACTCCTCACTCACTACTTTCTGGTCTTCTTACTTTTCTTCAAAGACTTCAGGTAACTGCTTGCCTCAGGGTCTTTGCACTGGCTGTCCCCTCTGCCTGTGTGCCGTTTCCCCAGATACTCTCACTGTCTTCCCACCCACATCCTTCACATCTTCATTCAGAAGTCACCTTCTTCCTGAGGTCTACGTGACCACTGGATTGGCTTCGTAGGGCTGCATAACCGAGCAATACAACCTAGGTGGCTTAAAACACAGAAATGTATTGTCCCACGGCTCTGAAGGCTGGAAGTTTAGCATCGAGGTGTTGGCAGGCTTGATCCTTTCCGAGGGGAACCCCTTCTGTGGTCTCCTCTAGCCTGGGTGGCTGGACGACAGTCCTTCACATTCCCGGATTGTGGACCTCAGCCTCCCTCTCATGGGGTGTTCCCCATATCTTCACTGTTGTTGTTGTTCAGTCACTAAGTCGTGTCCGGCTCTTTGCGACCCCATGGGCTGCAGCACCCCAGGCCCGCCTGCCCTTCACTATCCCCCGGAGTTTGTTCAGATTCCTGTCCTTTGAGGCAGGGACGCCATCTAACCATCTCATCCACTGCCAACCCCTCTCCTTTTGCCTTCAATACCTTATGAGCATGTGTGTCCAAATTTCTTCTTTTTATAGGGACCTGATAGGAGCCTATTCTACCCAGCCTGACTTCACTTTAACTAAACTAGTTACATCTGCAACAAGGTCACATTCTGAGTACCGAGGAAGATATGTACTTCAACAAACTGAACTAGGGGGACACAGTTCAATCCATAACAGTCACCAAAAAGAAAAATTTTTTTAACCGTGTCTCATGGCTTGTGGGATCTTAGGTCCCCGATCAGGTACTGAACGCTGGCCCTTGACAGTGAGAGCTCGGAGTTCTGACCACTGAGCCACTAGGCAATTCCCAGCAGTCCACAAATTTAAAATTGCAGCCCTGCCTCTGAGCTCCCTCATCTGGGCCTGCATTTCTTTTTATCCTGTATGGCCCCTGTCCCACCTACTTGTCTGTTGTGAATGTTGCTGGCTTCCTTGGTGGCTCAGATGGTAAAGAATCTGCCTGCAATTCAAGAGACCTGGATTCAATCCCTGGATTGGGAAGATCCCCCGGAAAAGGAAATGTCAAGCCACTCCAATATTCTTGCCTGGGAAATCCCATGGAGCCTGGTGGGTTACACTCCCTGGGGTTGCAAAAGAGTCAGACACGCCTGAAGGTTTAACACTTTTAACACTTTCTCCGCCTGTAAGGGTATAAGCTCCACGAGGGCAGGAATTGTTTGTTTTGTTCACTGAAATACCCCAAATGCCTATATCAGTGCCTGACACATTGCAGGTACGCGATGAGTTTTGTTGTATGAAGGGGAATGGGCAGGAACCTGAGAGACTGCTTCGGAGCTGGTGCGGTTCCCAGGCCTTTGCAGCCCCAAGTCCACACAGAAGGGGTGACAAGAAGGGGACAAACTAAGAGGACATGATGGAGTTAAAATGGACAGGAGCCTGCAGCTCTTTGATGATTGTTAATTTAAAGAAGCTGCTGAAGGTAAAGACAGAAGACATCCCCAAATTTCCTAATCTCCTTCTGACTCCTGAGTGTCTTACGGCAGACGCTGCTGGTTAACGTTCCCAACTCATGCCCAGCCCCCGTCTCACAGAGAGCCGGCAGCTCTGATGTCGCTGTGACACTCACCCAACACCAGCCATCCCTTCCCCCAGACATTTCCCTGAATCCCAGATACGCCTGTGGGGCTCAATATACAACATCACAGAGCTGCTCTGCTGCCTGAGACAAATCCAGTGTGCCTCCGATCTGCCCAGGGTCCCTCTGCAATCACTATGGTGCTACCTCGATGTACATGCAAATAATATAAAGCCCAATTCCCAGTAGCCTAAAGAGTAAGGACATGTCGTTTTCTCATATAAGCAGAAGTCTAGAACTAGAGGCCATAATTTGTGCTCTGTGATGGCATCAAAGACCCATTCTCCTCCATTTTTCTGCTCAGCCATTCATGCCTGCCTCATGATGCAAAATGGCTGCAGCAGCTCCAGGAATAAGATGCTCAAACAACATCTACAGACCTGAAGACAGCGGGCTCCTTCCTCCTCCTGTTCCTGTTTTAAGAAGGAGGAAAGCCTTCTAGAAGCACATGATCAGACTTCCCCTTGCATCCTATCAGCCAGAATTACACATATGTTCTAACTCCATGCCTGGTGGCTTAGTTTGCTGGGGCTGCCAAAAGCACCGTAGACTGGGTGACTTAAACAATAAAGATGTGTTTCCTCACAATTCTAGAGGCTACAAGTCCGAGAGCAAGGTGCTGTCAGGGTTTCCGCTGAAGCCTGTTTCCTTGGCGTGGAGATCTTCTTCCTGAGTCCTTACATGCTATTCTCTTTGTGCATGTTTGTGTCCTAACCAATTTTTTTTTTTTTTTCCCTTTGGATTTTAAAAAAACTTTTTATTTTGTATTGGTGTATAGCTGATTAACAATGTTGTGATAGTTTCAGGTAAATAGCAAAGGGACTCAGCCATACACATACATGTACCCAATCTCCCCCAAAACCCCCTCCCAGTCAGGATGCCACTTAACACTGCGCAGAGTTTCACATGCTGTACACTAGGTCTTTGTTGGCTATCCTTTTTAAATAGAGCACTTAATCACCTCTTATAAGGACACCAGTCATATTGGATTAAGACCCATCCTAATGACCTAATTCTGCTCCTTAAGATCGAGAAAGATCTTAAGGTACTGCTTATGTTAGGGTTTCAGTGTAAATTTTGAGAAAACACACGACAGCTCATAACACCTGGTAAGAGCTCAGAAAATAAGAGCTATTAGTATGTGTATTTGCATTTGCATTCACACTTGTTTGGGGTTTTTTTTTCTTTTTCAACTGCATTCTGCATCTCTGGAATGCAAAGTGAAGGGTACTCTGACTAAATTGTTCAAAACCAAACATCTGTAAGAGATGTTACAGATGTTGGACTTCCCAGGTGGCGCTGGTGGTAAAGAATCCACCTGCCAGTGCAGGAGACGTAAGAGATGTGGGTTCGATCCCTGGGTGGGGAAGATCCTCTGGAGGAGGGCATGGCAGTGCACTCTGATATTCCTGCCTGGAGAACCCCAATGGACAAAGAAGCCTGGTGGGCTACAGTCCATAGGGTTGCAAAGAATCAGACATGACTGAAGCAACTTAGCACACAGGCATAAGAAATATTACGCTGCAAACAAAAATCTTAACTCAGGGAGGAATCACTGCTAGTAGGATTCAGGGCTAGTATCCTCTAGGGGACAGGGAATGTGTTCTTGGCCCCTGGCTCCTGCCCGATTTGCTCCTGAGGACCACTTCGTGGTGATGTCCTGTTGTCCCTGGCCTTCTGGTTTTGCCTGGAGTGGTCATAGCTGAGTGGGACCATTTGGCAGCAAGGAAGTCAGCAGTCCTGGAGGTGGGATAGATCAGTTTCTGGGCAGGGCATCAGGCATGGCAACTAATGGCTGATGAGTGGAAGGTCCCTGAGCGGNTTCAAAACCAAACATCTGTAAGAGATGTTACAGATGTTGGACTTCCCAGGTGGCGCTGGTGGTAAAGAATCCACCTGCCAGTGCAGGAGACGTAAGAGATGTGGGTTCGATCCCTGGGTGGGGAAGATCCTCTGGAGGAGGGCATGGCAGTGCACTCTGATATTCCTGCCTGGAGAACCCCAATGGACAAAGAAGCCTGGTGGGCTACAGTCCATAGGGTTGCAAAGAATCAGACATGACTGAAGCGACTTAGCACACAGGCATAAGAAATATTACGCTGCAAACAAAAATCTTAACTCAGGGAGGAATCACTGCTAGTAGGATTCAGGGCTAGTATCCTCTAGGGGACAGGGAATGTGTTCTTGGCCCCTGGCTCCTGCCCGATTTGCTCCTGAGGACCACTTCGTGGTGATGTCCTGTTGTCCCTGGCCTTCTGGTTTTGCCTGGAGTGGTCATAGCTGAGTGGGACCATTTGGCAGCAAGGAAGTCAGCAGTCCTGGAGGTGGGATAGATCAGTTTCTGGGCAGGGCATCAGGCATGGCAACTAATGGCTGATGAGTGGAAGGTCCCTGAGCGGTCTTGGCCCTCTGGGGACGGACTGCATCCCTCCTCCGAGCTGCTTTTCAGCTTTTGCCAGAGGATTCCTTCTCACAGAGGCTGGTTTCTAGGAGGGAGAAGGCAAAGAGTGGAGGAGGAATGACAGCCAGGATGAACAGAGGGTCAGAGGTGCCTCCGTGGCCATGCCCTTCAAGGCCAAATGCTTTCATTCAGCCAGCCAGCCTTTGCTCATCCATTCAACAAATATGTATCAAGCGCCTTTCGGCAGGGCAGGAGCTATTCTGGGTTCCAGTGATACAGTGGCTCCCGGCCACATGGAGCTTATAATCTAGGGAGGAAGACTGACAGTAAAGAGACCAGCCAGTACTTCTAGGGTGTCACGTCAGGTGCTGTGATGAAGAGAAGCAGGGCAGGGGATGGACTTTGAGACACAGTGGTACTGAAAACAGGGGTCCTGGAGGGCCTTCTCAGAGGTGACGCTCAGGTGAGGAGCCGCGCGCAGCAGGGGAGGAGCCATGTCCACGGGAACAGGACTCCAGCCTGATGGAACTGTGTCTGCAGGAGGCCCAGGAGAAGAACGTGCTTGGCGGGTTTGAGAAGCAGCCAGAAGCCAGTGCGGCTGGAGGTGGGTGAGCGAGGATCCTGCTGGCCCTCAGAGGCCATGGAGAGGATGTTGCCTTTCGCTTCAAGTGGAAAGGGAAACCACTGACAAGTGTGAGTGGTGGGAAGACACGGTGTGATTTGCCGTGGGCAGACAGGAGGGCTCACGCTGCGCAAAGCTTGCAAGAATGCTGCTGCTGCTTAGCTGCTTCAGTCGTATCCGACTTTGTGCAACCCCACGGACTGTCGCCTGCCAGGCTCCTCTGTCCATGGGGATTCTCCAGGCAAGAGTACTGGAGTGGGCTGCCATGCCCTCCTCCAGGGGATCTTCCCCACCCAGGGATTAAACCCGGGTGTCCTGCATTGCAGGCAGATTCTTTACCGCTGAGCCACCAGAGAAGCCCGCTTGCAAGAATAAGTTACCTTAATTCTCCAGAAGTCTTCATATGCTTCGTAGAAGTGCTATATATTTTCTATTACAAGGATTGTTGCTTTTCCATTTTACAGAAGAAACTGAGGTTTGGGTGGTAACTCACTTGCCCAAAATAACCACTAGCAAGTGGTGGAGCCAGGCTTTTACCAGAGATTGGTCTTGGCTTCCCTGTAGACCGGAGGTCCACAGATCCACACCCCAGCCTTGGCCCTGCCACTTGTTAGGTTTGACTCTGGGTGACTACATTGCCATGGCCCCATTTCTGCCTCTATAACACGAAGGGTGTTTGCTATGACCAGTGCATTTTCTTGGCAAAACTCTATTAGTCTTTGACCTGCTTCATTCCGTATTCCAAAGCCAAATTTGCCTGTTACTCCAGGTGTTTCTTGACTTCCTACTTTAGCATTCCAGTACCCTATAATGAAAAGGACATCTTTTTGGGGTTTTNAATGGCACTGAAACATGTATACTATCATGTAAGAAACGAATCATCAGTCTATATTCAATACAGGATACAAGATGCTTGGGACTGGTGCACGGGGATGATCCAGAGATTTGATATGGGGTGGGAGGTGGGGGGGGCGGGTTCAAGATTGGGAACTCATGTACACCTGAGACAGAAAAAAAATAGAAATTAAAAAATAAATAAATAAATAAAGTTGGCTTAAGGCTCAACATTGGGAAAACGAAGATCATGGCATCCAGTCCCATCACTTCATGGGAAATAGACAGCAAAACAGTGTCAGACTTTATTTTTCTGGGCTCCAGGATCACTGCAGATGGTGACTGCAAGCCATGAAATCAAAAGATGCTTACTCCTTGGAAGAAAAGTTATGACCAACCCGGATAGCATATTCAAAAGTAGAGATATTACTTTGCTGACTAAGGTCTGTCTAGTTAAAGCTATAGTTTTTCCAGTAGTCATGTATGGATGTGAGAGTTGGACTGTGAAGAAGGCTGACCGCCGAAGAATCGAAGCTTTTGAACTGTGGTGTTGGAGAAGACTCTTGAGAGTCCCTTGGACCGCAAGGAGATCCAACCAGTCCATTCTGAAGGAGATCGACCCTGGGATTTCTTTGGAAGGAATGATGCTAAAGCTGAAGCTCCAGTACTTTGGCCACCTCATGCGAAGAGTTGACTCACTGGAAAAGACTCTGATGCTGGGAGGGATTGGGGGCATGAGGAGAAGGGGATGACCGAGGATGAGATGGCTGGATGGCATCACCGACTCGATGGGTGTGAGTCTGAGTGAACTCCGGGAGTTGGTGATGGACAGGGAGGCCTGGCGTGCTGCGATTCATGGGGTTGCAAAGAGTCAGACACGACTGAGTGACTGAACTGAACTGAACTGAACACGAAGGGGTAGCAGATGGGCTCAGACCCGGCATCCGTGATCGTGCCTCCTGGTGTTCACAGCCTTGTGTGATCCTCTCCACCCAGTAGATTGCTTCTAATGGACAGAAGGCAGCAGTGCTGAGGCTGCTGCATCCCTGATTTGGTGAGAAGAGATCACGAGTTCCATCTTGCTGGGAAGCTCTCTCTACTGCTTTCTGGGGCTTCCCCGTGGCTCAGCGGTGAAGAATCCACCTGCAGTGCAGGAGATATGGGTTTGATCCCTGGGTTGGGAAGATCCTCTGGAGGAGTAAATGGCTACCCACTTTAGTATTCTTGCCTGAAAAATCCTGTGGACAGAGGATCCTGGCAGGCTAGAGTCCGTGGGGTCACAAAGAGTCGGACATGACTGAGCAGGCACACACAGACTCTGACGAAGAAAGAGGCCCATGTGTAAGGAGCTGGGGGTGGTCCCTGGTGCAGCCCACAAGGAGCTGAATTGTGCCAACAACCTCCGAGTGAGCTGGGAAGTGGGCCCTTTCACAGCTGAGCCTTCAGATGAGACTGAGACCATGGCAGATGGCTCGACTGAAGCCTAGGAGAGACCCTGAAGCAGACAGTCCAGCTAAGTCCTGCCCAGCTTCCTGACCCACAGAAACTTCAAGACATAAGTGTGTCTGACCATAAGAGGTTGAGATTTGGGGTAATTACCCCAAATTAGTTACCCCAAATTAGTTAGCAGATAACTAATACAGGAGAGAGACACTGATAGGAGTTTCGGACAATTAAACACAATGTTTCCTAGAAAGTATGTAGCCTGGAGCCTGGCACAAAGTGAGTTCTCAATAAAGACAGTAGCTGTTTTCACTTTAATAATTAAGCCCTCCCAGAGGGCAAACGAGAAAGCTGTATTCCCTGGACTTTGAGCGCAAAGGACACACGGGTTTGCTAAGATCTAGGTCTTGAAAGACCAGGACTGGCCTTCCTGCTCGGAGGACAGGAAGACCCCTGGCTGATTCACTTTGCCCCTTCCGGGGCCTGCTGGTCATGCTGATGCTCACGATGTGGCTGATAGCATGCTGGGTCCTGGGCTGGTTTGCACCCAGAGTGACCCCAGGATTCGTGTTCCTGCTTCTCCACCCCCAGAAACCCACCCTTCTTGGGGGAAAGGACCTCCCTCCTCCGTCCCAGAGCAGAAGGGCATGGGCCACAGGAGAAGAGCACAGCCCAGCCAGAGGCTCAGACATGGGCTCAGCCTGGCCTCTCTTTGGGGGGCCAGCCTGTCCCCACCAGGGGCGCCCAGACAGTAAGCAGGCCTTGGGGGACCCAGCCTTGGCACCAGCATTCCATCCTTGGAGCTGTCCTGACGTCCTCTGCATGGGCCGAACCCCACACCGCAGGCAGACAAGGCTGCGGTCTCTAGCTGTGAGTCATCAGCTCCATCGAGGCCTTTTGCCTGTGACCACTTCTCTAGAAGAGGTTAGGAGCCAGCTGTCTGTCCACTCTCTCAGAGGCATAAGCGGGACACATCACATCCAGGCACCTGGACCGTCCCCCGGCCTCCCTCTCAGCACATCCCCTGGCGTGTTACGGGGTCCTGGTACAGCTCTCGTTCTGACTCTGTGTCTCTCCAAAATGTCTTTTCCCCCCAGTCTCTCCCTGCCCTCCACCTCTCTACTGCTTCATCGCTCCCCTGCTTCAGGGAGACGCCCTCCCGACACCTCCCACTCCCTTCACCACCTTGCACTCTCCTGCCTGTGTGTCCCCTGAGCCAGCACAGCCTACCCTTCATCCCGCCGCCATGTCTGCACGGTCAAGTCCCGGCTCAAGGGCCACCTCCTCCTTGAAGCCCACCTTCATTACCTCCTCATCCGCTGCTCCCAACTGATAGCTCACTCCCCTGATGTCTAAGAAGTCCATCTCTCTTTCTACCTGGGTCATGTGATTTGTGAATAGGCCTCACTCCCCCTCCTCCGCTTCCTCTACTCCCACCAGGCTCAGCTATCCTCAGGGGCAGTGACAACCATCAGACCTGACTCAGATCAGAGCTCAGGAAGCCTTCAAGGGAGGAAGGAGGGAGGGAAGAGAGAGGGGACAGATATGGACATAAATGCACCCAGTGAATTTCTTGAGCGTCTACTATGTGCCAGGCATCATCTTAGATGCTGCAGAACTGCAAGCCCCTCAGAGAGCTGGGGAGTTGGAAGCAAGAATGAAATAACTGTGATGAGTGCCGTATGAAACAGAAGACCAGAACTGTAGGGGTCGATGGGATACATACCTTACCTTGAACTTGGGGATCTGAGAAGACTTCATGAGGGATATTGTGTCTCGGCTGGGACCTAAGGGACAAGTTAGAGAAGTCAAAAGGGAAGGAAGAGTGTTGTGGATAGAAGGAACAGCTAGTAGGAAGTTTAGAGACAGGGAGGGAGGCAGGATGTGTAGACAGACAGACGAGCAGGTGGGGTGAATGGGTGTCTGAATGGGTGGGTGGGTGGATGCGTGGATCAGGAATACAAGGAAGATCCAGGAATACAGGGCATGCTTGGCCAGCTATAGGGTCAGAGCAGGAGTCCAGGGGGAGGGTCCTGAGTCCAGCCTCTTATGTGCCGCTTGGCTCTTTGATCTGAATCCCAGGCAGCCACTAATGACCACTGCCCCCACCACCAGCCACAGAAACCAGGCCCTCTGGTCTCGACCCCTTCCCTCTACTCCTGGGGAGCCTAGAGAAAAGACTATTTATAGCTGATAACCTCCAGGCTGACTTTTGCCCCTCTGGTCATTTCCTTCCATTCTTCTGCCCTGATCACGGGGAGGCAGTGGAGCCCTCGCCCCATCCCTGCTCCTTTCAGAGTCCTCTCCCCTCCTCTCTTTTCTTCTTATCTCTCCTGACATATTTCCTGCCCCAAGAGATAGAGAGAGAGAGAGAGAGAGAGAGAGTGGGTGCGAGAGGCAGAAGCACGGCCCCCACCCATTGTGAGTGTTTGTGTATGAAAGAGAGAGATAGGCTCTCAGAGGCTCCAGGGACAGGTGGACTGCTCAGGGCCGGAGGGCCCTGCAACCCTAATCAGTTCCCCCCCACCAGCATAGGGCATCCAGACGTGTGGGGCCGCTGAGCAGGTCCCCCCACCAGCGCAGGGCACCCAGATACATGGGGCCCCCAATCAGTTCCCTGCTGCCAGCACAGGGCACCCAGATGTATGGAGCCCCCGATCAGTTCCCCTCTGCCAGCACAGGGCACCTAGATGCATGGGGCCCCCAATCAGTTCCCCACTGCCAGCACAGGGCACCCAGATGTATGGAGCACCCGATCAGTTCCCCGCTGCCAGCACAGGGCACCCAGATGCATGGGGCCCCCGATCAGTTCCCCCCTGCCAGCACAGGGCACCCAGATGTGTGGGCCGCCCGCCCGTGGGGCTGCAGGGGCTAACAGCATGTGGTTTGGCCTCTGCCTGGCTCGGTGCTTGCTGAGTCACAGCCGCCCTCTGTCTCGGGTCCCCGTCTGTTGAGACGGAGCTGGTGACGGCTCGTCTCCAGGGCCGGCTGGGACTCAAGGCAGACAGTGGACATCACAGTATGACTGAGCGTGTTTAACTTCTATCAAGAAGACAGAGAACCTTCTGAGGAGCCCTGTCGGGAGGGGAAAGGGGGTGCAGGACCTCGGGCATCTAGGATGGTCCCAAACCTGGGGACGGGCAGGGAGCACCGTTCTAATTGGTAGGTGGGTAAGGCAGGTGATGAGCAAAAAGCAGGACAGCCGGGCCCCGTGAGAAGGGTCTCAGGAGCCACATGGCTTTCACATGTCCTGCTGGACCTTCCTGTAGGGAGGAAAGATGTTTATGATTTTACGAGTGGAGACTTTAACTTTGCTTTACATATAAATATAAAGCATTTTTGCGCAGTGTGAATACGCACTGAATTTTCCACGGGTGCGACTAAAGACAATAACAAGAGAAGTCTATATTTCGTTTTATTCAGAACCTGCCAGGAGCGGCTCGTGGTTTCAGACGGTGACCCTTCTGAAGGATTGGAATCTCCGCTCTGAATGTCCCATCTGGACCAGCCACCGTCTCGGTGGTCCTGCAGGGACCATGAGCTCCTGACACCTTCATTACATCTTCTCGAGCATCTGTGGATTTTGTTTTGCACGACGTTCTTTGTATTTCCACTTTGCTTTACAGTGGGGAACTTATAGACGGATACTTTAAAAAAAGGAGTGCGTAGGTTGGTTACAGGATATGTGAGGTTCATTTCAGAGTATTAGAGAGGATGTTATGTATCTGAACATAAAGAGGTGTCGAGTGTGAGAAGGTTGAGGCTCAGTGACACAGAGACTTACGAAGTCGTCAGAATTCAGGCATTATTGTCAGCACGCAGCGCCTGTCTGGTGGGAGAAGGAAGAGGTGACTGGAGGCCTGTTGCTGAGGAGGCTCTCTGGCGCCACTTATGTTACCGCCTGCTTGGGCTGCCCGCTCCCAGAAGCTTCTCTTTTGTATAATTTTACTTGATGCGCTTATTTTGAATCTTTGGCCATGCTGGGTCTCTGTTCCTGCGTGGGCTTCTCGTTAGTTGTGGAGAGCAGGGGCTCCTCTCTAGCGCGGGGCACCGGCTGCTCATTCTGGTGGCTCCTCTTTTTGCAGAGCATGGACGCTAGGGGGTGAGGGCTTGAGCTGTGACTCCTGGTTTCCAGAGCCCAGTCTCAATTGCTGTGGCTCATGAGTTGCTCTGAGGCATGTGGGATCCTCTTGGATCAGCAACTGAACCCGTGTCTCCTGTTTGCCAAGTGGACCCTTTATCACTGAATCACCAGGGAGCCCCCCAGAACCTTCTGTGGGGGCAGCAAAGCATAGACGTCCTTGGTCCTGGTGGCCAGCTACTTGCTGGGTCAGGAAGTTGCTCAGGATACATTTAGTCCTGCCTACAGGGTCCCTGAGCAGAGGCCACCTGGGTTTGAAGGCCCAGCCAGAAAACCAGGCACATTGTCCAACCTTCCGGACCTTTGCGATGTCCAGCGATGCTAGTGGGGCTTCCTGGCTCTGGCCAGAGGTGAGGGGAAGCGAGAGTCGTGGTTCTGAGTATCACGCTCTTTCCTCCAACAATAAAAATCATCACATTTGCCTCAAATGTCTTCATTTACACATTTCTCTCTTTACAGGTAATTCATGCTTGCTGTCAGAGCGATTCAAGTGGTATGGGAGTATGGGATTCTTTCTGGCATCTACTGTCTGTTACCAACCAGAAGCAGGCTGGCATCATTAATAATTGAGCGTGTGTGCTGCTCCACATTTTTGCTGAACACCCAATGCACTCACTGAAATTTTGTTTTTCTTTTACAAAACCCAGATCACCGTGACTCGGATCTTCTGCAGTTTGTTTTTCCACTAAATATTGTGTGGAGGACTCTTTCCAAGACAGCACATGCGGAGAGACTGCTTGTCATTTTGTGGATGTATTTAATTTATTTGGCCCTAAAATTTTGTTAAACTATTTTTTTTCTCATGGAAGGAATATATGATATGGTTAAAAAATAATTAAAAAATGAATGTCTCTACCTTCCTAAACATTCTACATTTGCTTTTTGTTTGTCTGAACTAAACTCTTAAAAATACACTCCCTTGGGATTTCGCTGGTGGTCCAGTGGTTAAGAATTCACCTTCCAGTGCAGGGGACATGGGTTCAATCCCTGGTTGGGGAACTAACACCCTGGATGCGGCAGGGCAACTAAGCCTTTGCACACACCTAGAGACGGAGGCTGTGTGTCACACTGAAGACCCAGGACAGCCTAGATAAAGGTAAGACACACTCTCAATTCCTCATTTGTCCATTTCATGGACTATCTACTAATGACCTTTCAAAGAAAGTGAGGAAACTAGTGAGTAATCCCTAATCTGTGTTGGTGGTGTGATTTTGTTTTTACATTGGCAAGGTGGGTAGCATTCACATTCTATTTTAATACTGTAATTGCAATTGATTGGAAAGATTGAAGGCTAATAACCACATGTTTAGTAACAGTTAACACATATATTGCCTGGAAAATCCCACAGACGGAGGAGCCTGGTAGGCTGCAGTCCATGGGGTCGCTAAATCGGACATGACTAACTTCACTTTCACTTTTCACTTTCATGCATTGGAGAAGGAAATGGCGACCCACTCCAGTGTTCTTGCCTGCAGAATCCCAGGGACGGGGGAGCCTGGTGGGCTGCCGTCTATGGAGTCGCACAGAGTCGGACATGACTGAAGCGACTTAGCAACACATATAAAATCCTTAACCTGCTTCTGACATCATTCAAAGCCTTTCACATAGACGTGAACTTGCTAAATCCTCACAACAACCATAGGAGGTGTCAACTTTATTGCACCCATTTTACAGATGAGGGAATTAAGGCACAGAAAAGTTGAGGAATTCACCCAAGATGCTACTATGTGACAGAATGGGGAGTGGAGGCCCAGCTGGTCTGTGTTCCTAACACTGGTTTGCAGTAAGCCCCTTTCTGTGACTCTTTCAATCTTAGGATTTCCAAAGCATGGATATACTCCTTAGCTCATCTGAGCTTCACTTTGGATTCTTTACCAACTGAGCCACCAGGGAAATATAGTTCCTAGAGGCTGTGGGAGTAAGCAATTGCCAGGACTGTTCAGACCTGCCAGCCTGCAACTATCCTTCCCAAGGAAATCCTATTGAGATGAGAAGTTGGTGGGGGCAATGCTTCTGTGGACCCAGACTGAACTGTGGAGCCAGCAAAGACATCTGGTTTTCGGATCTTCAGACCCCACACACTCAGGCTGAGTGAAAGAGAGGCAGGCCCATGGGGGACTCCTTAGACACCCCCCATCTTGCTCCTCTCCACTCAGGCAACTCTTCCCAACCTCCATACCACTCAGGTGAGAGTCTGGGACTCAGTGCTGGCCCAGAACAAAGGGCAGACCCTGAACTGCAGACCATCCAGGCAGACCCCCACTCACCCACATACTCTCTGCCCCACCCACATCCCCTCCCCAGCCCCCAGCAGGGGCCTGCAGCAGCTCTCCACTCATCACCTGAAGTGGGACTGACTTCCCTTCACCCCCAAGGGCACAGCGTGGGGGGGGGCGGTCTTGATGGGAGAAGCAGGTGGGCTGCCTGATGGGGCTCCAGGGAGGGGAGGTGTTGAGTGTGGCAGGAGGGAGTGTGGCCAGAGAGCTGATGGTGTTAACAGACCCTATGGGCAGGCAGGGCTGAGTCTCATCCTGGAGCCCTGGGAAGGGACAAAACGCAGGAGTAGATGCTGGTACAGGTGCCCTGTGGGCCCTCACCCCCTTCACTTAAGGAGCACAAAGGCCTAGTGCAGGTAGGGGTTAGCAATAAAATAACAAAAAGAATAATGGTCACTACCAATGGCTGATGCTTACCAAGCAGATCCTGAGAGGTCTCTGCTTGGTCTCAGGCTTCACAGTGTTTCCCTCGACGCAGGTACTCTGTTGTTTCCTTTTTGTCTCAGATGGAGCCAGAGAGGTTCAGTCTTTTGTCAGATGGGGAAACAGTGGAAACAGTGTCAGACTATTTTTGGGGGCTCCAAAATCACTGCAGATGGTGACTGCAGCCATGAAATTAAAAGATGCTTATTCCTTGGAAGAAAATTATGACCACCCTAGAAAGCATATTCAAAAGCAGAGATATTACTTTGCCGACTAAGGTCCGTCTAGTCAAGGCTATGGTTCTTCCTGTGGTCATGTATGGATGAGAGTTGGATTGTGAAGAAGGTTGAGCGCTGAAGAATTGATGCTTTTGAACTATGGTGTTGGAGAAGACTCTTGAGAGTCCCCTGGACTGCAAGGAGATCCAACCAGTCCATTCTGAAGATCAACCCTGGGATTTCTTGGGAAGGAATGATGCTAAAGCTGAAACTCCAGTACTTTGGCCACGTCATGTGAAGAATTGACTCATTGGAAAAGACTCTGATGCTGGGAGGGATTGGGGGCAGGAGGAGAAGGGGACGACAGACGATGAGATGGCTGGATGGCATCACAGACTCGATGGATCTGAGTCTGAGTGAACTCTGGGAGTTGGTGATGGACAGGGAGGCCTGGCGTGCTGTGATTCATGGGGTCACAGAGTCGGACACGACTGAGTGACTGAACTGAACTGAACTGACACAGCATCTAACGCAGGTCAGAGGGACCCATAGCCTAACGTGGGACTGGCTCTCTTATTCTCGATGGCTATGTGGCTCTCCAAAGTTGTTGCTGGTAAAATGCAGATTCTTGAGCCTTGCCTTGACTCACTAAGTCAGACTGCCTGGGGAGTGAGGCCCTGGAAGCTGTAATGTTGACAAGCGCCCCAGGTGATGCTTCTTTGTAAAATCCTGCACTAGGCTGTGAAAGGGACCTACTCAGAGAAAGCTAGAAAGTACCCAGATGGCAGCGTCAGGCTTCTGAGGCTGCAGCCTGTGGAGGAGGGAAACGGGGGCTCCTCGTGACTGATGTCGGCTCGGAGGGGAGGACGAGTGGCTGCCGAGGCTGGTGGAGGCCTGGGGCCATCGTAGCCCTGCTTCCCTTTCCTGCGCCCTCTTTGTCTGATAGCCTGGACAGAATGCGAGGTCAAAGGCCTCATCTAAAAGGCTCTGACAGGTGGGGCTTGGGGCCCAGTCAATGAATGGGGTCTGTCGGCCCTGGGGTGAGGCCTGGCGGAGGGCGGCAGATGGATGGCTCCACGTCTCTCCCAGGGGTCAGGCAAGAGGCCTTTCGAGTGGATCTTCCCCAAGAATAGAAATGCTCATCTATTGCTTTGTCTGCCCAGGCTCCACCCTGACCCTTCTTTCTGGTGGTACTGCCCTCTCCCGACTCCATCTGTCCTTGGAGAAGGGGTGGTCCTATTCTTAAAGGACCTCATCCCTAGATCACAGCTGATTGGTGGGGATTTGATCTCTGTTGGGCCAATCAGAGTCCCTCCGCTCTGGAATGGAGGAAGCGGTTCTGCCTGGTGCAAGGACATCAGGATATGATTCCAGAGATCTCACTGACCACGTCGTCTACCCACGGAGGGCTCTGTCTGCAGGGAGAGGGGAGACACATAGCCTGCAGAGAAGACAGAGAGCCCCTTGGCATTTGATTTTCTGCTTTCTGTCCCTGAGAACCAGGGACATATCAGCCTTCTCACTGTTTGCTTATTCATCCCTGCTTACGTTTATTGGCCTAGCTAAGGGGAACCGGTTTCTGCTGCTGGCCACGAAGATGAAGAAAAAGGAGAAGGAGTAAAAGGGAAAGGATGAGGATGGGGGGAGGAGGGGAGAAGAATATGAGAACAAAGCTGCTTTCCAGCCATTCTTGCCCTTCTTTCATCCTGGCAGAATCTGTATCTCCGTCAGGCTTCTTTAAAGACAGGGGATTGATCCAGTATGAACCTTTGCCAGTGAGATGGAGGGAGAGTTTGATGGCAGTGGCAGAGAGTACCTGGGAAGATTTTTCTTGTTATTCAAAGGGGACAAAGGACAGAGCCGGTGAAGAGATAGTTTGTTGTATGCAACTGTTTTATCCATTTTCCATATAGGAGGAGTTTTTAGCTGACTCATGGTTGTCCAGCCAAAGACTGCATTTCCTTGCAGCTGGATGAGGCCTTGTAGTCAAGTTCTGCTGTGAAGAGCCGACTCATTGGAAAAGACCCTGATGTTGGCAAAGACTGAGGGGAAAAGAAGAGTGTGACAGAGGGTGAGATGGTTGGATGGCCTCCCTGACTCAATGGACATGAGTTTGAGCACTGGGAGATAGTGAAGGACAAGAAAGCCTGGCATGCTGCAGTCTATGGGGTCACAAAAAATCAGATACGACTGAGCAACTGAACAACAGCCTCAAAGCCAAGTTCTAACCACTGATATAAGTACAAGCAATGTGTGTGACTTCTGTGGCTATGCCCAGAGGAGGTATATGGTCTCTCCTCCCTCGTCTCTTCTTTCCTGAGACTAGAATACTTACACGATGATGAACCATTTTCATCCATGCAGGTAAGGGCTGTAAGATAGAGAAATCTAGTCCTCGATTCCACTGGTTGCCATGGTACCCATGAACTGGTGTTGGGCCACAAAGAGACAAGAAAATAGAACTCCATGTTGTTTAATACACTGCTACTTGGGGTCTTGTAATAGCACTGATCTACCTGACACGGGATTTTCTTGTTTTAGATCCTGTTGTGCTGTTGGGAGCTGTGGCAGCCATATTGTGACCATGAGGGGAAAACAAAGAAGGTAACTGAGAAGGCAAGTGAGAGTCCTACCTCCACTGAGTTGCTGAACTTTCCGCCTCTGCAGCCACTCGTTCCAGACACCTTGTTCAGTAAGACAACACATTTCTTATTATTCGTGCTATTTTCATTGGTCTATCATTTGCAGGCAAAGCATGCCTATTGAGGTACTCCAGGAGATCTATGGTAGAGCTGCCTAGAGTCACACGCTGGCCAGGGACAGCGGAAGGCCACAGAAGATTGGAGCTTTGTGACCCGAGACCACTGCACTCTCAGGAGGTTCAAATCCAGCCTCCAGACTTTCGTAGCCAAAGCAGCTATCAAAAGAGCATTGAGAAAACAGAAACTTTCCGTTTATCCACCATGAAGAAAGAGAGAGAAAGGGGTGAAGACACTCCACCTAAGATATGTGGTGGTGGGGGGAGGGGGCATAGCTTGTGTCCTCTAACTGGGAGTAAATGTGAGCCTCTCCTGGGTCCCTGGAAGCTTTACCCTGAAAGCTTTCATTTCGGTCTACAATTCCCATTTCATGGAGCCAAGAATTCTGTGGATCACTTAGGATGTTGGAAGGAAACAGAAATCACATCAAAGAGGATTTGGAGGAGGATTTAAGGAAGGGACTTTACAGAGGTGTGTGCAGGGCTGAGGGAATTCTGACCCACTCACCAGCGCCTGGCAAGGGCTGCCATTGGGAGGCACCCCCCACAGGAGCTGCCCCTGATGAGGGGTGCAGCCAAGACCACGATGGAAATGTCTCCCCACTCTCTGATCTCCCATCAGTATCTCCTAGTACCTGAGGCCAACAGTGACGGAGCAAATAAGGGAACCTGGGGGATACAAACCTTAGAGATCGACCTCCTGGGGCAGGGAGGGAAGGGCAGAGCCTGGAGTGCGAGTAGGGGCAGGTATGAGGGAGGAGGGCAGGGGGACTTTGGATCAGATCCGCTTGCTCGAGAGCTTCCCAGCTTCATGTTGGCGGGAGGTGCAGGTGAGGAAACGGGGGAGACAAAGACCCTTGGGTCAGACAGTTCTGGTCACAGAGGAGCCAAGCCCAGAGGCCGCTGAGCAGGCAGCTGGTGCTGGGCTGTTTCACAGGAAATGGGGAGAAGCCCAGGGGTGGGGAGGAAAAGAGCCAGCTGCCCTCCCAGGCGGACACCAGAGGGGCTCTCGGGAAGGGCCCTTGCAAATCAGTGGCCAATGATGAAAAATGCAGGCAGATGAATAACTTAAAAGACCCAAGCTTGCTGGAAATGTTTTCTGATCTCGGAGGGCTGCTGGGCAGCCGGGCTGGCAGACTCTATTTTTATTCAGGGCCAGTTGGGTGGAGACAACTGGTTGCTTTGGGTGGCTTTGAAAGGAGGCTCTGCCTCGGTCTTCCCTGTGGGGCTGCCTTTGCCGTGTCATCCACTGCAGCCCCAGCATGAGAAAGGTCACCGGAAGCCCTTACCATGTAGGCAGGGGAGGTGGAGGCCTCAGAAAACAGCAGGTTCAAGCTACAGCTCTGCCACTTAAATTGTATATTTCATTTAATCTTGACATATGACATAAAGTCGCTTCAGTTGTGTCCGACTCTTTGCGACCCTGTGGACTACAGCCAGCCAGGCTCCTCTCTCCAGGGGATTCTCCAGGCAAGAATACTGGAGTGGGTTGCCATTTCCTTCACCAGGGGATCTTCCCCACTTAGGGATCGAACCAGTGTTTCTTAAGTCTCCTGCATTGGCAAACCGGTTCTTTACCACTAGTGCTACCTGGGAAGGCCTCATTTAATCTTGTAGAACTTCAAATGCCTCATCTGTGAAATGGGATAACAGTAATACCCCCTGGCAGGGACGTTTTGAGGATTCAGTGCAACTGAGTGTGCAAAGCTTAACATATGCGACACTTGCAGAAGCGTTTGGTGAGCATTAAAGGAACTGGAGGTGAACTCCCGGGAAAGGCTGCCTGGATTCCTGTTCAGGCTCACTTACCCTCTCTAAGCTTCAGCTCTCACATCTGTAGGAGAGCCATCCACCTCCTGTGGTTAATGTGATGATTAGCAGAGTGACGGCGCCAGAAGAAATAGTAAGCACTAGTTAGATGGCGGCCGTCGTGATGATTGCTGTTGTTATTTCATGAGAAGATCGGGATGAAAGAACAAATAACCCAAAGTCACTGGTATAGGATGGGGTCTAGACTATATAGCTGGGGAGGGGGCTCTTATAGGCTGAAGGCCTTCCAAAGTTGGTCCTTCATCTCTCATCATCGGAGTAAGAAATGACATGGAAAGATGCCCCTTGTGGTCACAAAGTGCGTCCTTGGGGTAGAGAGGGGGTGCTGGTCAGTTCAGCATTGTGAAAAGGAGCTGGTGCTCCAGCATCACACAGGCTGTGCTAACAGGCTGTGAAAACTGGAACAAGTCGTATCCCCTCTCTGAGCCTCAGTTTCTTCATCTGTAAGAATCCTCCCAGCACAGCTGTTGCGGTTGAATGTAAACACGTAGGGCCCAGTTCGTAGTAAAGGGTGATTGCTTTCAGAAAAACGATTCCTTGGACAGGATTAGGGTCCTTAGCATCCCGGGGGGAAGGCAACCTAGCTGTTCCTTGGAATGTGGAGAGGGACACAGTCAACATCACCAGTCGTCAGGGGGTGCAGCCTCAACCCCGAGGAGTTAGCACCTTACACCTGTTAGGGCAGGCATTACAGGGACAGCAGATGGTGGGGCGCTCATACACTGCTGGTGGGAATGTAAACGGATACAGCCACCGTGGGGAACAGTATGGGGGTTCCTCAGGAAATTAAACATAGAACCACCATATGATCCAGCAATTCAACTTCCGGGTATTCATACAAAGGAGACGAAACTATTATCGCAAAACATACCTGTACTCCCGTACTCACTGCAGCATCAGCCGCAACAGCCAAGATGCGGAGACAACCTCAGTGTCTGCCGCGGATGAGGAATCAAGAAAATGTGATCTATAATAAAGCAGATACACATATGCACACAATAGAATATTATTTAGCCTTTAAGAAGAAAGAAACCATGTTATTTGTAACAACACGGATAAACGTGGAGGGCATTCGGCTATGCAAAGTAAGCCAGACAGAGAAAGACACATACCACCTGATATCACATATATATGTGAAGAAGAAAGCAAAAGTTCAACTCAGAGAAGCAGAGAATGGAAAGGTGGTGGCCAGGGTCTGGGGTGGGAGGTTGGGGGAAATATGCAGAGGTTGGTAAGTGGGTACAAGTGTGTGTGTTAGTCGCTCAGTCGTGTCCGACTCCTTGCAACCCATGGACTGTAGCCGCCCAGGTCCCTCTGTCCGTGGAATTCTCCAGGGAAGAACACTGGAGTGGGTTGCCATTTCCTACTCTAAACTTGCAGCTATAAGATGAATAAAGCCAGAGGGTCTGATGTACAGCATGGTGACTGCAGTTGATAACACTGTGGTGAATAATTGAAATTTGCTAAGCGAGTAGAACTTAAATGTTCTCATACACACAAAAAAGTACAACGTGGGGTGAAAAAAGACACAGGCGAGGTCATGCTCACACCCAGTGGACAGACTGCCCCCAGAAATGCTGCCGGTGGGGCGTCCCTTCCAAGGGCCTGTGTGTTCACTTGATATCACAGATGTGGGTACCACACACCACACCTGTGTGAGTTGTCATGATGCCTCCCACCACCACCTGGGTATCCCTGGAGAGCAGGGAGACTTGGTCTCCCTTCCTCTGGCCCCCATATCTGCATTCTACACTGGTATACAATGGGTGCTCGATAAAGAGAAATACACATTTGTGCATCATGTTACCAGCTGGGCTTCCATGGCGGCTCAGATGGTAAAGAATCCGCCTGCCATGCAAGAGACCCGGGTTCAATCCCTGGGTGGGGAAGATCCCCTGGAGAAGGGAATGCCAACTCACTCCAGTATTCTTGCCTGGAGAATCTCATGGACAGAGGAGCCTGGCGGGCTACAGTTCATGGGGGCTGCAAAGAGTCAGACCTGACTGAGCGATTAATACACACATACAGTACTGTCTACAGAACACATTCACCCCTATTTTACCAGCTCAAGTGGACCAGGGGACTTGCCTAAGTCACACAGCTGGTGGAAGTCTAAGGATGCCCCCTTCACCCCCCGGTAGTCCTCTAAAATGGTAACCAAAGTGCTTGTTTTCTCTTTAATCCGTACAGTGCCTCGGAGCCTTCCAGACCCTTCAGAGGCTGTACCCTCAATCCCCACACTCTACTGGCCAAAATTCCCTTCCCCAGCTCCAAAGCGGTAAACACTACGCAAACCTCTTCCTGTGTTGATATTCCTATACGAGGTCAATATTGCTCGTCCTTCCACCTCATCCCCCATACCCAGGATGAGGCAAGGCAGAAGGAACAGGCAGGGGTGAACCCAGAGAGCTGAAATAGCACGATCAGGCTCAACTCAGCAGTTAAGCCACCAATCCAGGGTTAGATTTGAGGTTTGTCAGATTCCAGAGACTCTCCTCCTAACCGTGATACAAATCACCTCCAATCATATCTAGTTAATTTAGTATTTAATTTTATACACTTACAGTGGAATACTTAGAGTTCATGAGTCTCTCTGGCCATGGTTTCTACACATGGTACTATAATTTGCTCTCAGCTCCTCTGCAGCAAGACGGGATGTCACTCACCTGTTCAATGGTGGCATGAACGCAGTGCTCATCATAACATTGAAACTGAAATAATGAATAAAATAAGTGGAAACTTTGAGCCATGAATAAAATAAGCAAATTCGGGCCACGATTTGCCACTTTCCTTTGTTGATTTTCAGGGCTCCTTCTTTACATCACAGCCTCAGAGACCTGGAGCTGCCAGAACACCAAGTGTGCAATGCCACACCCAGGATAAGAGTGAGCTGCCAAGGCCTGGACTGTGTACAGCAGGTTGGCTAAGCCTGTGGGCTCTGGACCCAGCTTGCCTGTGTTCAAATTCTGACCCCAGCACACTGTAGATCTGGGACCTGTAGTAAGTTGCTTCATCTCTCCCATTGGCAGGAGGGATTGCCACAGCCAATGCTTTGGGAATAGGAATCACCTGTGTCTGGGTGAAGACATTTGGGCTCCACCGATGGGCCAGGCAGACAGGGAGCTTGCAGTCAGTGCCTCAGTGCTTGTCCGCCGTCAGACTCGCCTCTTGGCTTTGCAGTCCTGCCTGGCTGAACGCATCAAACCTTGTTAATAATGAATAGGCCCCCGTCTGCCTTACTTAACACTGAGCTCCAAGCAGATGTACAGCCCTTTATAAATGATCCAGTCCAGCTGATTAGGCCCCACGGGGCACGTTCCTGCAGCCAGCCTCTTGTTCCCTGTAATGGAATCATAATGTTAATGTGATTTCAATTAGGGCTACGTTACAGAACACAGGTGCTGGAGTGCGCCCGTGGGCCGGGAGGTCTCCCCGGGGACTCATTTTCCTGGGAAAGGTATGAGTGTTTCCAAGGTCTCCGCCAACCTCTGGAAAAGGCAAGTCATCCAGACTGGAGGAAGCGGTGAGGAGAGGGATGAGAGATACCCTGAGCCCACATTCCCAGCTCCCCGGGGCCCTGGAATCTGTGTTTCTCATTCCACCTAGACTCACATGTAGGCCCTGTGATGGGAAAAAAACATGTNCCAACCTCTGGAAAAGGCAAGTCATCCAGACTGGAGGAAGCGGTGAGGAGAGGGATGAGAGATACCCTGAGCCCACATTCCCAGCTCCCCGGGGCCCTGGAATCTGTGTTTCTCATTCCACCTAGACTCACATGTAGGCCCTGTGATGGGAAAAAAACATGTCTTGGGAACTGTAAGGTCCACAGATCCTGATTTGACATACACTGGCCCAAGAACCAAACTGTCCGTCTAGGAAAATGTCTTTCTGTTGCAAATTATCATTTAGAAAGAGAGACATTGCTTTGATAAAAGGCCATAGCCTTTTTTTTTTTCTTAAAAATAACTCCCATGAAAGGAGGGTTTACTATGCACCAGACATAATTCTATTGGAGAAGGAAATGGCAACCCACTCCAGTGTTCTTGCCTGGAGAATCCCAAGGACAGGGGAGCCTGGTGGGCTGCCGTCTATGGAGTCGCACAGAGTTGGACTGAAGCGACTTAGCAGCAGACATAATTCTTAATATTTTATGTGTAGGAACTCATTTCTTAGATTTTATCATCAAAANCAGTGTTCTTGCCTGGAGAATCCCAGGGATGGGGTAGCCTGGTGGGCTGCCGTCTATGGGGTCACACAGTCAGACACGACCGAAGCGACTTAGCAGCACAGGTACTTTTAATAGCCTGATAAAACGTGATAAATGCACAAGGGAAGCACAGCTAACCCGGCATGAGGGGTGAGGGAAGGCTCCTGGAAGGCGCCAAGTCCTGAAAAGTAAGTAGGAGTGGGTTCGAGATGATGACAGGGCTGTGGAGGAGAACCGGGCAGGGGATGCAGCAGGCACAAAGGCTTGGAGGCAGGAGAAGTCTGGCCCTCCGGGGACCCTGAAAGTCTCCCCTGCCTCTCCTGCCTGGGGACTTGCCTGGCCTCCGAGGTCCTGTATTGGCCTGCCATCTCAGAGCTCTGCTACAGCCAGGGACCCCAGGGATGGACGGGACCAGTCCTGAGTCTGCCTACTGTATTCATTGCTAATTCCCTCTTTCGGCTGGGACGGTCTGGTTCAGCATCAGAAAGGACAGATTCCTCTCTTTGCATTCTCTTCCACCATGCAGGCAGGTCTGGTTGGCTGAACCCCTGGCCTGCTGGGAAGCCTGCCAGCCTCAGGCTGGGGCCCCAGAAGGTTTGGAGGGCAGGGAGGAGGCACAGGCTGGAGAGAAGAGCTGGCCTCTACCAGAGACTGAGACTGGGACTCGTGAGCTCCTTTTACAAAGAACTCCCGGGAATCACGGACGCTGCGCAGGAAGGATGTTTCCTAACTAGTGGGTGGCCCACCGCATTCACTTCACAGATGGGGAAACTGAGGCCCAGAGGGGCGAGGCATCCACCAAGGTCACACAGTGAGTCAGAAGTAAAGTCCAGAGGGAACTCAGATCAGCCGACTTTCCAGCCAGTGACCAGGCCTGGGCTGGGCTGAGCCAGGCCTCTGGTCCCAGAAAAGAATGGCTAATTTAATTTATTTCTTTTTTTCTTTCCTTGTCCATTATGGTTTGTGACCGGATATTGAATATAGTTCCCTGTGCTCTACATGGGACCATGTTGTTTATCCGTTCTATATATAATGGTTTGCTAATCCCAAACTCCCAATCCGCCGCCCACCCCGCACCCAATTTCTAATCAGGGCCAGGGAGACGCAGAGAGGGACACACTGCCAGTTAGTGAGCTCCTCCTCCGTGCCAGGCATGGCGCTAGGCATGCCACACGAACCATCTCATGTATTTCTTGAAATCCTACCAGGTGCCTAGCATTGGCCCCATCTTCCGGGTGAGGAAACTGAGACGCAGAGAGCTCGTGTCACTTGCCTGTGGTCACACAGCGAGTAAGTACAGACAACCTGGGACCCGAACCCCGGTCTGTACGATCGTTTCACTGAGCCCGTGATGTGTCTGAATTAGACACCGTTGCGGCATTTGCCGTATTAGTTGGTGCGTATTGGAGAAGACCCTGACGCTGGGAAAGACTGAGGGCGGGAGGAGAAGGGGACGACAGAGGATGAGAGGGTTGAATGGCATCACCAGCGCAATGGACGTGAGTTTGAGTAAACTCCGGGAGTTGGTGATGGACACGGGAGTTGGTGACGGACAGGGGGCCTGGTATGCTGCAGTCCATGGGGTCACAGAGAATCGGACACAACTGCGCGACTGACTGAACGGCCCAGTCTGCACCAGCCTCCTACTCCTTCACAGAGGTTCCTCTGAGCAAATGCTACAGTTACCCCTTTGAGAAGCCTCCTCCAAGAAGCCTTCTTTGACCATGCCCTTTTCCGAACTCCTCTGCGCTTGCTCTCAGGTCTGACCAGAAATCCTGCTCCACTGCTAATAACTGATTCTCTCATTGTTCTTT
This sequence comes from Neotragus moschatus, assembly GCA_006410615.1. NCBI lineage: Eukaryota > Metazoa > Chordata > Mammalia > Artiodactyla > Bovidae > Neotragus > Neotragus moschatus. The sequence goes on from SJYA01002088.1 coordinate 2,635,512, forward strand.
GGTGAGTCTCGTCCAGAGCAGACTTGGGAAGAGCAGAAACAGACATGCATATTTGTTTTCTGCGCCTCCCTGTACTTTGTGTTGGGCTTCCCAGGCGGTGCCAGTGGTAAAGAGCCTGCCTGCCAGCGCTAGGCGATACAAGAGTCATGGGTTCGATCCCTGAGTCAGGAAGATCCCCTGGAGGAGGGCATGGCACCCCATTCCAGTATTCTTGCCTGGAGAATCCCATGGACAGAGGAGCCTGGTGGGCTCAGTCCACAGGGACGCAAAGAGTCAGACACGCCTGAAGCAAGCTCACACACACGTGCGTACTTTGTGTTAGTGACAGGTGGTAAACAAGTGAATGAAGGGAACTGCATGTATTCACATTCAGACGAGCTCACCAGCTGCCTCAAAAACCTTGGGTAGAGACCAAGCTGCGTGCAGTGTGGCCTGCAGAACGCTGAGGGCTCACCAACACTTGTTGGAGGCCCACTGCGGACCAGACACGGGATTCTGTGTGTCACCAGGATGAATCATCACACGCACAGTATGAAGACTTTGGTCCCTCCATCCAGTGGTGCATGGAAACATCTAGATCTCCCCTTCCCCGCTTGATGACACCTGGCCCATGGGGAGAGGCAGAGGTCAGCTCCCACCTATACCTTCTCAAGGAGGGAGGCCTTGATCGCTACAGATGTATGGTGGACCAAAAAAATAAAGAGAGAGAGAGAGAGAGAGACAGAGAATCAGAGCATCTGTGGAGGGCAGCCCGGAACCCGGAGCTCTCGTCCAGACTCAGGGAGGCAGGTTCAAGATTCTGTCTTCCCAGAAGCCCATTCAGTCCTCTAAGAATGGAGAAAAGCCCGCTGTGTGCATGCTAAGTCACTTTTGTCCTGTCCAAGTCTGTGCGACCCCACGGACTGTAGCCCACCAGGCTCCTCTGTGATGGGATTCTCCAGGCCAGGGTACTGGAGTGGGGTGCCGTGCCCTCCTCCAGGGGCTCTTCCTGACTCAGGGATCGAAGCCGTGTCTCCTGTGGCTCCCGCGCGGCAGGCAGATTCTTTGCCGTTGAGCCACAGGGGAAGCCCAAGGGGTGCCCTCCGTGATAAAAAGACCCCAAAGTCACCGAGGAGCCAGGCAATGAACCAGGCCCTCCAGTTCCTAGCAGGACTTGCCCATAAGCATGACCTGCTCCCACCGCTAGTGATCAGGAAAGCTCCCCATCCAGGCCTCGCCTGCCTGTCCCCCCCTCCCCCCGTCCCCTCCACCCAGGAAGAAGGGGTGAGAAACGCAGAGACATAAACACGGGTCTGTTTCCCCAGGAGATGAGGGCCTCTCCCTGCGGGCTGGCGCTGGGCTCTGACTGGCATGAGCAGGTGGCTGTGTTTGGCGAGCAGCCTCCAGGGGGGAAATAACTGAGCCTTTTCCGCTGAGGTAGGTTAACCGTGGACAAAGGGAAGCTGGGTGTGAGGGCAGGATCTTGGCAGGCTCTGTCCCCCTGGGGGCTTGGAGGGCTGAGGATGCCTGGGACCCCAAGGCTGACTCTCTGAGCGTCCAGCTCATCCTTGTCCTGCGGTGGGCCTGGCTGGGAGTCAGGCGGAAGGGACACTGGGCTGCGGGGAGGCCTGATTAGCTGAGTGGACACTCCCCACCGCCCCCAGTTGGTACCCCAATCAGGGCTGTGACTAGGGCTGGCAGATCTGTGACTGGTTGGGGGCGGGGGGTCTGGGAGCTGGGCTGTTACTGATTCAGTGAAAGCCAGTTGGGAAGGGCAGATACTGCAAAAGGGCATTTGGCTTTAGGTCCAGGAAAATCTGGCCACAGACTCTCGGTCATTCCCACAAGCTGACCGCTGACCCTACACTATCACCACTGGTCATCGTGAGAAATAGGTGTGTGAGTGGGTGGCTGGGGTGACTCAGATAGCTTTCCCCTAATCCTGGGGAAAACCAGTGTCTTTCCAGCTGGGGTGGGTCACTCCTTCCATCCCAGCTCATCCTTCCCGGGGCCCGAGGGTGGGAGGGGACAGATGGCCTTCCTGTGCTTTCCACTCCCTGCACCCTGGCGTCCTCTCCCCAAGACTGGAAACCAACTCAGGCATTTCCCAGTACTGCGGGGAAGGGGGGAAAAGACAGAAAAGATGGAGTGCCAGTACAACAGAGTTGGGAGGTGGGTGGAGAACCCATTAGGCACCTGCCGTAAGGCAGCCCGCTCCAGTGTTCTTGCCTGGGAAATCCCATGGACAGAGGAGCCTGGTGGGCTACAGTCCATGGGGTTGCAAGAGTCAGACACGACTTGGCGACTAAACCACCACCACCACCACCACTGGCCAGGCACTGAACTCAGATTCTCCTTTAGTCTTCACAGCACCCCCGGAAAGGTAAGCATCATCACTACAATTTTCAGATGAAAGGAGGCCCAGAGAGGTTAAGCCAGTGACCCAAGGCCACACAGCAACTTGGAAAGAGGCAGAACCAGAACTCCAACTTGGCTGCTCCCTGGCGGAGGCCACGCAGTTTCTCTTGCCCCAGGCTTCCCGGGAGAGACCTCCTGGGACCGGGAGAGCCCGGGAGAGACCCTGAGAAGGCGAAGGGAAGGAAGCTGGAGGCAGAGGAGCCGCCGGGAAGGGAGGAGAGGGAAGGGCGGGGCAGGGCCCAGAGGAGCGCTCACTCGGCTGGGGTTAAAGCCCCATGTTCCTACAACCCGCTAAGCCGGAGAAATGAATTCTGATCCCTCCAAAACCCAACCTTGGAAAATGTGCGAGAGAAGGGTCTCCTTTCAGGGGAGCGGGAAATCCTTCACACCTCCTCCCGACGCCCCGGTAATGCCAGGATGTCCCCAATCTGCTTTGAGGAATGGAGAGATTAAGAATAATAAAAAAATTGCAATAAAATATGTGTGAAGGAGGGGGTAATTGTGGACAAACGCAGCATTCAAATTCATTTTTCAGCTCTTTTACACACCATTTCAATCTTATTTTCTGCTTGTTAATGAGATCTTGTTGCCTGGGCTAGGCAAAACCTTCCAATATCAGGACGTAATTGCACATAATTTTCTCTCCTACCAGTGATTTGCATCAGTTTTTTAAAAATTCTGGGCTATTTAACACCCCACGATCCCCCTCCCCGTCATCCTCCTACAAATCTCCTACTCCCTCCTCCTTCCCCGTTCCTGGTCCAGCAAGACTCATTTTAAATGCTTATTACAGACGCAGTGTGGCCAATAAAGGGGGGAAACACACACACACACACACACACACACACACACACAGGAAGTGAGGGGGAGAAAAAGGCGAAAGGGAGTTTCCAGTGGCCACTGCGTGAGGGGCCCAGGCTCAGGGATAAGAACAGGCTTGATCTTATTCTGCTGAGGGCGGGCGAGGGGCAGGTGAGATGCGTGGGTCAGGAGCACCTGCCTGAGAGTCCCATCGCCACCACTTGCCTGCTCTGTGACCTTCAGCAGTCACTTCACCTCTCTGAGCCTGTCTCCCAAGTCCCAGGGGGCTGGAGTCACTTCCCAGAAGCAAAGGGCTGATGAGGGACACGGCATCCATCTATGATCAGCTTCCTTGCTGGACCAGGTCCCCTGGAGGCTCAGCGGATGCCAGAAGGGTCGCGGTGGAGAGGCATTCAGGAGACCCCACCAATAAAGAACTGGAAGGCTCTGAGCTTTGTCCCCGCTGATCTAGGGAGGGGGGAGCTGGGCTTTTTGAAGACGCAGACCATGAGCCTGGCCATGCCGTTAATTGCCACCGTGGCCTCAAAACGCAGGCTCCCACGTGGATCACAGGACCGACCCTCTGGGGCAGACACGAGAGAACAGCAGAGTGGGCTCTGGAGCCAGACCAGTCGAATCCCGGCTCTGCCACCTTCCCAGAACCTACCAAGGGGCCTGGCAGGTGGCAGGGGCCTAATCACCATCTGCTAGACGCGGGGATGGACGGATGAAAGTTGAAAGTTAGCTGCTCAGTCATGCCTGACTCTTTGTGACCCCATGGACTGCAGCTGGCCAGGGCCTCTGTCCATGGGATTTCCCAGGCCAGAATACTGGAGTGGGTTGTCGTGCCCTCCTCCAGGGGATCTTCCCGACCCAGGGATGGAACCCGGGTCCCCTGCACTGCAGGCGGATTCTTTCCTGTCTGAGCCACCGAGACAGTGCTGCGTATCTCCTGTTCCTCATCTGCAAACCGAGGTCTCCAAGCCTGGCTGGATGAAGCTGCTGCGACCTTTAGCTCGTCCGCGGCTGGCCCACGGTAAGCACTCGCTCCGTGGAAGCCGTCAGAGTATCTCTCACAGGAGATGCGGTGATCGCGACCCTGTGGTTAACTTCCCACTTAGAGACGACTTTCCATTTTCCACTAGTTCCATGGGGGGGATCGTAAATATGTAAATCCCTTTACAGGTTCCTCCACATTAAGCTCCAGAGAGAAGCCAAAGGGGATGACGCCTGGGGCGGCGTGATGGAGCAGGCGGAGGCCTGGTGGCAGACGCCTGCTTCCCAGGAAGACGCCCACGGCGGGGCCAGGGCCCGGGCCCAGCTCAGCCGCCACCCTGACGCTGGGATCCAGGCGGTTTCCTCCCCTCAGTCTCCACTTCTGACTTGGATGAGAAGCTGCCTCTAAGAAAGCCTGGAGGAGAAGGCAGCCCCAGCCGCGGGCTGCTCCCCCGGAACACGGCGGCATAGGCCCCGCAGAAGCCCCGGGACAGGCAGCCTGCCCGTGTGACTATGGGGGCCTCCAGCCCTCGTGACCCTCGAGCCAGCAGATCCTTGATCCTGACTCTCTGCTCAGAAGCTCGGAGAGGTCAGCACTGGTTATGAGTCCGTGGCCTGTCTCCCCGTCACACTGGGAGCCCTCCCAGACACAGCTGTGGGTGCTTCCACCGTCAGACTGGGGCGTCCAGAGACAAGGGCGTCTCTTCCGTCAGTCCCTGGGATCTGAGCACAGAGCCCCCGAGTCGCTCCTCAGGGCGGGGGCTGTGCCTCCCTTGTCACGCTGGAGCATCCAAAGACCTGAGTGGCCCCTCTCTCCCCTCCCGTCACCCTTGAAAGTGTGCCCCACTCACAGCTCCAGCGCAAGGGCTGGTACGAACTGCTCCACCTGCAGGAACCGCATCACCCACAGGGGGGTCACCGGAGGGTCCTTTGGTCCTACGTTCTCCTCAGCTGGCTTCTAAGAGCTGCTGCCAAGCAAAGCCGGGCCCGTTCGCCTGCTGACTCCCTAATGCTGCCAGGCTGGGCTCTGGGGGTGGGAGAGGGCCTGGGCCCCGAGGGAACCAAGCCTCAGGGTCACCTACGCCTCTCAGGAGGCTGTTGCCCATATGACTCAGCTCCGCCTATTGGCCCCTAACCTGAGGTCCCGGCCTCAGTGTTCTCATCCCCACATGGGCTGAAGGAGCTTTTGTGTCCGCTGAGCTGGAAGGACTGGCTTCCCGAGATGGTTTCCCCTCACTGCGCGCCAGTCTCTCAAAAAGAGAGCAAGGGTGTGCGTTTCTGCGAGGCAAGAGGGCATGTGGGTGGGTCAGTCTCAGGCTCTACAAATGAGGGTGGAACCCAGGCTCCGTCCCTGGAGAAGATGAGCACAGAGGGAACGCCAAGAGCAGGGCCTCAGAAAGTGTGGCTGTCCCTGCTGACTGCTCCTCGTGCGGGCCTTAGACACGCTGCTCGCCGTGCCGCTTGCTGGCGTTTCCTGCCTGTCGTCCACCTGCACTGCCAGCCCCGCTAGGGTAGAGAGGGTCATCCCTTACGCTCACTGAGTTGCCCCACGTGCTGAGCACGGTGCCTGTGGCAGGCCCTCTGTGACCGGGTGTTGTATCAGAGCCAGGGGACAGCTGACGTGAGTACATGACTTTTGCCATGAGATTCCGCTGGGAAGACCCTCCATGGGGCCTCCGAGGCTTGAGGTACCCACTGCCCTGGCTGGGTCTGGGACCAGCACCTGGTCCTCGCCCGGGAGGAAGCAAGTCTTCCTCAGGCGGCCGCAAGCCGGCTGGCATGACGAGCGGGTGCCCAGCAGGGTCCTAGCCTCATCCCTTTGGGCTTTTGTAAGAACGAAAGCCAAGGCTCTCTTGGGGGAGGGCGGACCTGTGATCCTGGGTGGGGGAACATGCCCCCACGGCCCAGGCGGAGCCCGTCCTCTCCCTATCACCCGGGGGGAGCTGCAGAGAAACCCGTCCTGTTGGGAAGACGGGACACCACGATGCGTCTGTCTTGGTAGAGAACCCCTGGGCCCACCCGTCCCAGGACCACACAGATAAGCTGGAAGTGTGAAGACGCTCAGACGGGGGAAGACGTGCATGGAGAATCAGAGCTCAGAAAAGCCAAGAACGTCCGCCTAGGACCCCAAAACAGCCCCTCGCACCTTCAGGAAGCATTTGCAGCGTGGCCCCAGCGGGGTCCACACCCGGAAGCCACCCGGCCTGCCCTGACGTGTCTGCCCTGCCTGCAGCCCTCGCCCCGCCCTCCAGCAGCTGCTCATCCCCAGGTCCCCTCTGCCCCTGTCAGACCCCCAATCTGTCTTCACACCTTTGGTGGGAACCTTCGGACGGGTCTCCGAAGTTCCCTCGATCCATCACGCCCCACATGGCTGTCTGCCCTGAGGGATGGGGTGGAAGCTGGGGGCCTCTCAGAGGAGGGCAGGGGCACAGCCAGCTTTCGTCTGGCTGCCCACAGTGGCGGGTCAGGCTCTCCCCTTGCCCCCGCCACCCCCGCCCAACGTTTCTGGGCCCAGACAGCACCTGGAACCTCCTTACCCTTTAATCTCAGTGCTGAACCACGCTCCCCAAGCTAAGGGCCCCTTAATTTGCTAGTCTCTCCTCTGCCCTGTGACGGAAGTGCTGCTTTCGGGGCTAAAGCTCAGCCCACAGTGAGACAGGGGCCTGAGGAGAGCAGCGGAGGGAAGCCAGGTGCCCTGGACATGTGGGTCCAGCCCAGCCAACGTGTCCTGTGCCCCCTCTGTGAAGGGCACTGGAGGGCCCGCCCAGACTCAGCACCCCTCTTCAGATTTCCTCTGATTTGTTTTGTATCGAGAGGCTGGGCCTGAGCCCCACTCTCAGGTATGGACGTCCTGGGTCTCTGCAGTTACCCCTACCCAGCCGGCTGCGGATCCCATCGTGTCTAAACCTGGCTCTGGAAGGTTAGCTTGGCCAGTTAGTCCTCAGCACCAGTGAGATGGAGGTGGTGGCCTTGAGCCCCAAAGAGGACAGTTAGGCTCCACTGGAAAACATCCTGGTGGCAGTCTGCATCACCCCCCCAAGCGGGGCCCGAGAGCCTTGGAGCTTCACCCCGGGAGCTCTGTCTTCAGCGGCTTCCATTCACTGGGCACTCACAGCTCTGCGCTAGGCCTGGGCTAGGAGCTTTACCTAGGTCATCTCAGTCAGCCTTCCCAGCCCTATGAGGTGCGAGCTGGCATCACCCTCACTTCACGGATGAGAAGCCTAACCTGTAGAGCGGGGAAGGGTCCCTGTGTGCTTGCTCTCTACACGTCAGTTCTCCTGTCCAGGGAATGCAGATGATGCCAGCTCCTACCATACGCGGATGACGGAACTGAAATACAATTAGCCCGCAAGCATGTGCAGTCGCTCCCGACTCTGCGGCTTCTTGGCCTGCAGTTCGCCAGGCTCCTCTGTCCATGGGATCATCCCAGCAAGAATACTGGAGTTGCCAGGGGATCTTCCTGACTCAGGGACTGAACCCATGTCTCCAGTCGCTCTTACACTGGCTGGTGGAATCTTTACCACCGAGTCATCTGGGAAGCCCCAATAAGCCCTCAACAACACACATTAACTGAGGCGAATAGAAAAATGCCCCCAAACACGCAGGAAATTAAAGAGTATTAAGCAGGGGAAATATTCTAGACCGACAGGGGCTTATTTCTGCTATTTGGGCCAGATAATAAATGTTTTAGGCTTTGCCAGGCCATGTGATCTCTTTGGAAACCACTCAACTCCGCCATCATAGCACAAAAGCAGCCATAAATATGTAAATGAATGGACATGGCTGTGTTCCAATAAAACTTTATTTACAAAATTAGGTAGTTGGAAGGAAGTGACTTGTGGGGATGCAGCTGACCTTCTCTTTGGTCCCATTTTTTTCCTTTACGTAACAGATTTCTCATAGTACTATATTGTCCTGGCAATGGTTGTGGGAGCAGGGAGGGAGAGAACTAATGTTTATCTGTGACCCCTATTTTATGCCAGCTCTATGCTGAGTACTTTGACCTGTTAGCATGCTGAAGGCAGAGAAGGCCCTTCTTAGGAGGTTCGCGACTCTTTACTTAATCACTCTTGTTTAATGGGGGATACCCCAAAGCTCAAAGATGCTCACTAGCTTAACTTCCTGAACAGTGGGGCTGGTATCCCACCCCCACTCCAAGCCTCACCTGTTCTTACAGCTGTTGAGATAAGTTTGCATCACACGTGTTCTCACCACAGACACGAGAGAGGTGTCTCAGAAGGTGGGGGGCAGGGTAAAATGAGTCTTGGATTTAATTCTTTCCCTGTGGATGTCTGAGAGTCTGTCATAGCAACAAACATGAACTCAACAGTTCTTCCAGTTTGCTCCGATTTCAAGCATCACTGAGTCCTGCTCCCCGGGCTCACCAGTAACCACATCAGCTCCTGCTTGTCTTTCTGGCTTCATCTAAAGATGGTCCCACCACTTCTAACAGCTCCATCAGGCATGGAGTGACTTAACCAGCAGCCAGTCACATGTGAGGGAACAGAGTTCCAAGACCCAGTGGGAGCAGAGCTCCAGGCGNACTTCACCTCTCTGAGCCTGTCTCCCAAGTCCCAGGGGGCTGGAGTCACTTCCCAGAAGCAAAGGGCTGATGAGGGACACGGCATCCATCTATGATCAGCTTCCTTGCTGGACCAGGTCCCCTGGAGGCTCAGCGGATGCCAGAAGGGTCGCGGTGGAGAGGCATTCAGGAGACCCCACCAATAAAGAACTGGAAGGCTCTGAGCTTTGTCCCCGCTGATCTAGGGAGGGGGGAGCTGGGCTTTTTGAAGACGCAGACCATGAGCCTGGCCATGCCGTTAATTGCCACCGTGGCCTCAAAACGCAGGCTCCCACGTGGATCACAGGACCGACCCTCTGGGGCAGACACGAGAGAACAGCAGAGTGGGCTCTGGAGCCAGACCAGTCGAATCCCGGCTCTGCCACCTTCCCAGAACCTACCAAGGGGCCTGGCAGGTGGCAGGGGCCTAATCACCATCTGCTAGACGGGGGGATGGACGGATGAAAGTTGAAAGTTAGCTGCTCAGTCATGCCTGACTCTTTGTGACCCCATGGACTGCAGCTGGCCAGGGCCTCTGTCCATGGGATTTCCCAGGCCAGAATACTGGAGTGGGTTGTCGTGCCCTCCTCCAGGGGATCTTCCCGACCCAGGGATGGAACCCGGGTCCCCTGCACTGCAGGCGGATTCTTTCCTGTCTGAGCCACCGAGACAGTGCTGCGTATCTCCTGTTCCTCATCTGCAAACCGAGGTCTCCAAGCCTGGCTGGATGAAGCTGCTGCGACCTTTAGCTCGTCCGCGGCTGGCCCACGGTAAGCACTCGCTCCGTGGAAGCCGTCAGAGTATCTCTCACAGGAGATGCGGTGATCGCGACCCTGTGGTTAACTTCCCACTTAGAGACGACTTTCCATTTTCCACTAGTTCCATGGGGGGGATCGTAAATATGTAAATCCCTTTACAGGTTCCTCCACATTAAGCTCCAGAGAGAAGCCAAAGGGGATGACGCCTGGGGCGGCGTGATGGAGCAGGCGGAGGCCTGGTGGCAGACGCCTGCTTCCCAGGAAGACGCCCACGGCGGGGCCAGGGCCCGGGCCCAGCTCAGCCGCCACCCTGACGCTGGGATCCAGGCGGTTTCCTCCCCTCAGTCTCCACTTCTGACTTGGATGAGAAGCTGCCTCTAAGAAAGCCTGGAGGAGAAGGCAGCCCCAGCCGCGGGCTGCTCCCCCGGAACACGGCGGCATAGGCCCCGCAGAAGCCCCGGGACAGGCAGCCTGCCCGTGTGACTATGGGGGCCTCCAGCCCTCGTGACCCTCGAGCCAGCAGATCCTTGATCCTGACTCTCTGCTCAGAAGCTCGGAGAGGTCAGCACTGGTTATGAGTCCGTGGCCTGTCTCCCCGTCACACTGGGAGCCCTCCCAGACACAGCTGTGGGTGCTTCCACCGTCAGACTGGGGCGTCCAGAGACAAGGGCGTCTCTTCCGTCAGTCCCTGGGATCTGAGCACAGAGCCCCCGAGTCGCTCCTCAGGGCGGGGGCTGTGCCTCCCTTGTCACGCTGGAGCATCCAAAGACCTGAGTGGCCCCTCTCTCCCCTCCCGTCACCCTTGAAAGTGTGCCCCACTCACAGCTCCAGCGCAAGGGCTGGTACGAACTGCTCCACCTGCAGGAACCGCATCACCCACAGGGGGGTCACCGGAGGGTCCTTTGGTCCTACGTTCTCCTCAGCTGGCTTCTAAGAGTTGCTGCCAAGCAAAGCCGGGCCCGTTCGCCTGCTGACTCCCTAATGCTGCCAGGCTGGGCTCTGGGGGTGGGAGAGGGCCTGGGCCCCGAGGGAACCAAGCCTCAGGGTCACCTACGCCTCTCAGGAGGCTGTTGCCCATATGACTCAGCTCCGCCTATTGGCCCCTAACCTGAGGTCCCGGCCTCAGTGTTCTCATCCCCACATGGGCTGAAGGAGCTTTTGTGTCCGCTGAGCTGGAAGGACTGGCTTCCCGAGATGGTTTCCCCTCACTGCGCGCCAGTCTCTCAAAAAGAGAGCAAGGGTGTGCGTTTCTGCGAGGCAAGAGGGCATGTGGGTGGGTCAGTCTCAGGCTCTACAAATGAGGGTGGAACCCAGGCTCCGTCCCTGGAGAAGATGAGCACAGAGGGAACGCCAAGAGCAGGGCCTCAGAAAGTGTGGCTGTCCCTGCTGACTGCTCCTCGTGCGGGCCTTAGACACGCTGCTCGCCGTGCCGCTTGCTGGCGTTTCCTGCCTGTCGTCCACCTGCACTGCCAGCCCCGCTAGGGTAGAGAGGGTCATCCCTTACGCTCACTGAGTTGCCCCACGTGCTGAGCACGGTGCCTGTGGCAGGCCCTCTGTGACCGGGTGTTGTATCAGAGCCAGGGGACAGCTGACGTGAGTACATGACTTTTGCCATGAGATTCCGCTGGGAAGACCCTCCATGGGGCCTCCGAGGCTTGAGGTACCCACTGCCCTGGCTGGGTCTGGGACCAGCACCTGGTCCTCGCCCGGGAGGAAGCAAGTCTTCCTCAGGCGGCCGCAAGCCGGCTGGCATGACGAGCGGGTGCCCAGCAGGGTCCTAGCCTCATCCCTTTGGGCTTTTGTAAGAACGAAAGCCAAGGCTCTCTTGGGGGAGGGCGGACCTGTGATCCTGGGTGGGGGAACATGCCCCCACGGCCCAGGCGGAGCCCGTCCTCTCCCTATCACCCGGGGGGAGCTGCAGAGAAACCCGTCCTGTTGGGAAGACGGGACACCACGATGCGTCTGTCTTGGTAGAGAACCCCTGGGCCCACCCGTCCCAGGACCACACAGATAAGCTGGAAGTGTGAAGACGCTCAGACGGGGGAAGACGTGCATGGAGAATCAGAGCTCAGAAAAGCCAAGAACGTCCGCCTAGGACCCCAAAACAGCCCCTCGCACCTTCAGGAAGCATTTGCAGCGTGGCCCCAGCGGGGTCCACACCCGGAAGCCACCCGGCCTGCCCTGACGTGTCTGCCCTGCCTGCAGCCCTCGCCCCGCCCTCCAGCAGCTGCTCATCCCCAGGTCCCCTCTGCCCCTGTCAGACCCCCAATCTGTCTTCACACCTTTGGTGGGAACCTTCGGACGGGTCTCCGAAGTTCCCTCGATCCATCACGCCCCACATGGCTGTCTGCCCTGAGGGATGGGGTGGAAGCTGGGGGCCTCTCAGAGGAGGGCAGGGGCACAGCCAGCTTTCGTCTGGCTGCCCACAGTGGCGGGTCAGGCTCTCCCCTTGCCCCCGCCACCCCCGNACCAGGCTCCTCTATCCATGGAATTCTCCAGGCAAGAATACTGGAGTGGGTTGCTATTTCCTTCTCCAGAAGCGCTTCCTGACCCAGGATGGAGCCTGGGTCTCCTGCATGATAGGCAGATTCTTTATCGTCTGAGCCACCAGGGAACCAGGGCTGCTCTTTCGTGGCGGCGCACAGGCTTCTCCTTTTGGTGGCTTCTCTTGTTGCAGAGCACAGGCTCTAGGCGCGCAGGGTTCAGTAGTTGTGGTACCCGAGCTTACTTTCTCTGTTGCTGCTGCAGCTAAGTCGCTTCAGTCATGTCCGACTCTGTGTGACCCCATAGACTGCAGCCCACCAGGGTATGTGGAATCTTCCGGGGCCAGGGATCCAACCGGTGTTCCTGGCATTGTAAGGCAGATTCTTAACCACTGGACCACCAGCTGGAAGACTTAATTTATGTCTTACTATATGTAAGGTTGTCAAGGACATCTTCAATATATAAAGCACACATATATGTATAAATATATAATTACTATCTATGTAAATTTATGATTTTATTAATTTAAATTTAGTAACTAATTTAAATTTATTAATTTAAAATTTGTTAATTGATTTAAAGTTATTCGTTTAAATTTATTTATTTTAATACATAATTTATTAATTTAAAAATTAAATTTGTTGATTTTAAATTATAATTTTATAAATGTATATTTTTATCTTCTAGACATTATGGAGACCCTGTATTTTCACAGATCAATCTCCTTCATGCCACAGTGAGAACTGGAAGTTAGAGATCTGGCATCTTCATTCTCGTATCCTCAGGGAGTACTTAGTTGATTATTTGTCTTATTTTCCTCAGTGTAACATTGGCTGCATTAGTAGACTGAACGTGGATGCTGGATAGGCATAGATTAAATGAGATCATTCAGCGATCACAGCATCTAACAGATCATTCAGTGAACACAGTGTCTAACACATTGTCAGCTCTCAACAGACATGAACCGTTACTCCGTTACTGTCCACAGCAATATTGTGGTTGTGATTGTCATTAAGCCTATGGTTCCTTGAACAAGGAGTTTTCGGAGTGAGGGAGGAGAGGCTGAATCAATAGATGATGGATGGACGGTTAAAGTCTGAAAGGACGAGAAGATGGAGAATGATGGGTGATATACAGAGAATGGACAGGCGGCCTTCGGAGGGATGGATGGACGCTGAATGGATAGGTGGATAGGAGGGTGGATGGAAGGTCCATCCTCTCCTTTCATAGCCTGAGGCTAGGGGAAGGGAAGCGACTGAATGGCAGGACGATCGAAAGGTCTTAGTGACTGGAGACAAGACTCAAAGTCCACTTGCCACCCAGCCTTTGACCCCAGCCCAGTTCTCAACTATGCCCTGTAATGTACCCTCCCCCAGGACTTGAGACCGTGTCCCTGGAGCTTCCTTTGGAGTGTAGAGGGCCAAATGCTGAACCAGAAAAATGCCCTTGGTCAGAAAGTTTCCCTCAGAGCCCCGGCAACTTCCAGTTCACCAGCCATGAAGCTGCTCCTTGGGGAAGAGAAGCCCTGCGCTCCCCTTCCGCTGACAAGAGAGAGTGAATATCGTGGTGCCCCGAGGACCTCAGAAACAAGCAGCCCAGTGCTGCCCCACTGGCCCTAGTCTCAGATGCTCCCTAGAGAAGTCTTGGAGAAGGATCCCCACTCAGCTGGCATCACCGACTCAACGGACATGAGTCTGAGTGAACTCCGGGAGTTGGTAATGGACGGGGAAGCCCAGCGTGCTGCAATTCAGGGGTCGCAAAGAGTCGGACGCCACTGAGCGACTGAACTGATGGACTGACAGGTGCCCAAGCTGAACTGCAGGAGGAATGAGGGGCAAGACGAGCCCCTGGGAGATGGCTTGGGGGGGTCCAAAACCCAGGAGCCTCAGCGGCAGCAAAGACACAGAAATCCTCCGGACCGCCACACCCATTGGACACCTGGAGACTCGGGGGTAAAAGATGGGGCCATTCCCAAGGTGCTCCCTAAATCAGTCAATGGTAGAGTCTAGGGTTCACCCCCATCCTCACTGCTGAGGGCCCTACTATCTATTGCTTAGCCCAATTCATGGCACCAGGTGGCTGGGGAGAGTTTCCTGAGGGCTTGTTTATAATTGGAAACTGCTATTCCTGTCATTATAATCTCCATGGCGTTTCAGGTGAGTCAGTATCCAGGATTCTCAGAAGCTGATAGACCCCTCTCCCAGACCTAGAGCTGATGCAAAGAGGTGGGAAAAATCCCTCTTCCTGTGAGTGCCTCTGGTTATTTCGGGGACTCTGGCCTGAGAAGGGAGCAAGGATGGCATAGCAGTTCCTCAGGAGCTACAGGGGAGACGGCGCCCAGTGGCAATGAGCTCACACCCAAGAAGCCCTGCCCCGTAGTGGTGGAGGGGTGCCCGACATTGGAATCCCAGCTCCCCCCTTACCAGTGGTGTGGCCTGCAGTGGCACCTCCATCCTGCCCACAACACATGGACACAGGAGGATGGAGCAAGGCCCACAAAGAAGGAGTGGTCTGCAAGAAAAGAGGAATGTTAGCGTGTATTTCAGGTCCTGGAAGCTAAGGGAAGGGTTTTCAAAGAATGCAGGAGCTTAAAACGGAAGCTTGAGGGCTGATTGACTCTGTTTCATGTACCCAAAACCACTAAAAACAATAATTAATTTGGAGAAGGGGGGAAAAAAGCAAGCGCTCTCTCTCTTTTTTTTTTAATTAAAAAAATGAGATGCAATTGACATGTTATTTTACTTTCAGGCATACAATATGGCTTAATATTTGTACACTGTGAAATGAACTTTTAAGATTTGCTCTTGCTGCTAAGTCACTTCAGTCGTGTCCAACTCTATGTGATCCCATAGATGGCAGCCCACCAGGCTCCCCCGTCCCTGGGATTCTCCAGGCAAGAATACTGGAGTGGGGTGCCATTGAGATTTGCTCTTCCTTTCAGTTCAGTTCAGTTGCTCAGTTGTGTCTGACTCTTTGCAACCCCATGAATCGCAGCACACCAGGCCTCCCTGTCCATCACCAACTCCCGAAGTTCACCCAAACTCATGTCCGTCGAGTCGCTGATGCCATCCAGCCATCTCATCCTCTGTCTTCCCCTTCTCCTCCTGCCCTCAATCTTTCCCAGCATCAGGGTCTTTTCCAATGAGTCAACTCTTCACATGAGGTGGCCAAAGTATTGGAGTTTCAGCTTCAGCATCAGTCCTTCCAGTGAACACCCAGAATAGATTTGCTCTTGCTGCTGCTAAGTCGCCTCAGTCGTGTCCGACTCTGTGGGACGCCATAGACGGCAGCCCACCAGGCTCCCCCATCCCTGGGATTCTCCAGGGAAGAACACTGGAGTGGGTTGCCATTTCCTTCTCCAGTGCATGAAAGGGAAAAGGGAAAGTGAAGTTGCTCAGTCGTGCCCGACTCTTAGCGACCCCAGGGACTGCAGCCTACCAGGCTCCTCCGTCCATGGGATTTTCCAGGCAAGAGTACTGGAGTGGGGTGCCATTGCCTTCTCTGAGATTTGCTCTTAGCCACTTTCAAATATGTGATAGAATATTACTGACTATAGTCACCACGCTTTACTTTATATTCCCATGAGTATTTTATCAGATAAGTAATTCATCAGGTAGCTTGTACCTCTTAACTCCCCTAACCCACTTCACCCACTCCCCCAGCCCCTTCACCTCTGAAAACCACCACTCTGTATCTATGAGTTTTGTTTTGTTTGTTTCTTAGGTTCCACGTGTAAGTGAAGTTATGTAGCATTTGTCTTTCTTTCTGATTTATTTCTCTTAGCATAATACCTTCGGGGCTTCCTTGTGGCTGAGCTGGTAAACAATCCTCCTGCAATGCAGGAGACCTAGGTTCGATCCCTGGGTTGGGAAGGTCCCCTGGGGAAGGGACAGGCTACCCACTCCAGTATTCTGGACTCGAGAATTCCATAGACCATACAGTTCATGGGGTTGCAAAGAGTCGGACGTGACTGAGAGAATTTCACTTTCTGTTTTTTTTTTTTTTTATAACAGAGTTCTTTATGTGGAAACATTATTTTCTACAAGTGAAAAAATAAATACCTCTTGGAATAAAGGCGTATATGCTAATATGTGCCATAAAAAAGTAGAGTTTTAATATTTGACAAAATGTCTGTACAAAGAAACAAATGCATGAACACATTACTGCTACATTAAGGCAACATGGAAAGTATACTCAGAAATCTCAGTAAAGTGGCAGTGTAGGTTTCTAGCTTTGACGTAGCTAGTATTGCACCCAACAAGGCCATCTAGGTTTCCCAGCGTCCTAGAAAACCCACAAGCTGACCAGCATCCAAAACTCTAAAACATGATTAAGAATACAGAAACAAACAAAAACCCAGAAACCCCCCTATAACATAGAGGGACAACAAAAAGTTAATAACTTTTGAGACTTCCATCCATATTGTTGAAGATGGGAAGATTCCATTGGTTTTTAATGGCTGAGTAGCTTTCCATTGTGTGTGTATTTACTGACTGATACCTAAGTAGCTTCCATATCCTGGCTGTTGTAAATAACGCTGCAATGAACATAAAGGTGCTTATGTATCTCCAAACTAGTATTTTCCTTTTCTTCAGATAAATATCCAGAAGTGGAATAGCTGGATCAAATGATAGCTCTATTTTAAGTTTCTTGAAGAATCTCCATACCGTCTCCCATTGTGGCTGCACCAATCAATTCAGTTTCCATCAACAGTGCACAAGATTCTCTCTTCTCTATATCCTTGCCAACATGTCTCATTATTTGTTTTGATAATACACATTCCAACAGGTGTGAGGTGATAAATCACTGTGGTTTTAATTTGCATTTTCCTAATAGTCAGTGGCCTGGAGAAGGAAACGGCAACCCACTCCAGTATTCTTACTTGGGAAATCTCATGGACAGAAGAGCCTGGTGGGCTACAGTCCCTGGGGTTGCACAGAGTCAGGCATGACTGAGTGATTGGCACTAATAGTGATGTTGAGCATCTTTTCATGTGTCCATTGGCCACCTGTATAGACGTTTTCTTTGGGAAAATGTCTATTCAGATCATCTGCTCATTTTTCAACTGGATTTTTTTGTGGGGAGGTCTAGGTTTTGTCTTTTTTTTTTCTATTGAGTTGTATTTGTTTATAGATTTTGGACATTAATTCAAACTAATTAATAAAATAATAATGCTAATTATTAATCCCTTATTTGATATATAATTAGCAAATAATGTCTCTCATTCAGTAGGTTCCTTTCATTTTGTTGATGGTTTCCTTTGCTGTGCACCTCTTTCTTTTACTAAAGCAGAAAGTACATCGCTGAATGCTACAAAAGACAACCTCAAACAACAGGGAAGACAGAGGTCTGAGGAGGTGGTGGTTGTCTCTCCAGCTAGCGCAGTTGTGAGGTCTGCTCAGCGGATGACAAGGTCTGGGCTGAGTACGGAGCATGGAGGCACCGGACACTTCTGGTTCAGATCCGGCTCAATATCACAGGACGGTGTGGGGAGGGCAGGCAGCTTGCGGACCCAGCACCTCTCCCTGCCCAGCACCCAACGCCTCCCAGCAGGAGGAGGCTGCTAGGCTGAGATGGGTAAGGAGGGAGACAGCGGAAACTGCAGAGTGCAACTCTGAAGCTTGGCAGCCTGGAGGCTTTTCCTGAGAGTCAGGGAGTCCTGAGGTCTGAGACTGAAGGGCCGTGAGCTCCCAGACAAGGAAATGAAGGATTTAGTCAGAACAAGTCGGAGAACACAAACCCTCATCACTCCCGGATTACCTACGCTGTTTCTTTCAACATCATCCTTTGACAAATGGCCGGCCTGTTCCAAGATGAATGATAATCACAAAGAAACATCCTGGGACTGGCGGTGGGAAAGAGGAAATGGAAGTAAGCAAAAAGCAAAAGAGCTTACAGTACAAGAGGAATTATTTAACAGACAAAAACAGAGGGAGAGTTCAGGCCCAGCTCTCCACCGACTCGGATTTCAGGCGGTCAGACCTCTCTGAACGAGCTAAGATGTCAAGGTTTTTAAGGGATTGTAAGGCAGCAGACAGGTAGAGAGTGAGTTGGCAGCCCTCAGGAGAGAAGTGGGAGCCACCAGTACAAACGTTTAGAAATGAAAAGGACTCTGGAAAGAAGAGAAACCACTGGGAGTAAACAGAAGCCTGGAGTCGAGAAAAGGCACGGAGTGAAGCACCTGAAGAAAAACACACAAAAACAAATAGGAAAGAACAAACAAGCATACGGGTAGAACGTGTTGGTTCCCTAGGGCTGCTGTATCACTCACACACCAGCGGGGTGCCTCAACAGACATGTATTCTCCCACGCGGGGTCGCAGGGTCGGACATGCCTGAGCGACTTTCACTACCACCACAGTGCTGCAGACCAGAAGTCTGAAATCCAGGTGTCAGCAGAATTGGCTCTTTCTGTGGA
>SJYA01002089.1:0-14415 GCA_006410615.1 Neotragus moschatus
GTGATAGTTTGAGCATTCTTTGGCATTGCCTTTCTTTGGAATTGGAATGAAAACTGATCTTTTCCAGTCATGTGGCCACTGCTGAGTTTTCCAAATTTGCTGGCATACTGAGTGCGGCAGTTTTCCCAGCATCATCTTTCACGATTTGAAACAGCTCAACTGGAATTCCATCACCTCCACCAGCTTTGTTCATAGTGATGCTTCCTACCTAGTTGTATAAAAATAAGTGCTTTGGAATTGGTAAGATTTGGGTGTAAATCCTGGCACACTTACTGGCTCTGTGAACCTGAGTCACTCAACTCTCTGAGTTTTGGATTCCTCCGTGAAGAGTGATGAACAATATGGGGTCAAATAATTGTGAGATTTACATGAAAGTCTCGGTAGAATCTCTGGCACAGAATTGGCAGTGAACTAGCGAGATTATTAATCTCAGCTCATCTTGATGTCAACAAAACATTACACGCCTGGCATGCAGAAAATGTTCTGATCTTTGCCCTAGATGAAAAAAAAAAAATTAAACCCATCATGAGCCTGATCAGAATGTTTTTTGGTCTTTCTGGACGTTCGTACCTGAGTCAGCTTCTCCCATCCCCAGAATGCAAGATTCTGTTTGGAGTTCTGGGAGGGATTTTGATTGAAGCATCCAGAACTTCTGAGCTTTGCTTCTTTCAGCCTGAATCACATTAAAATTAATCTTTCATAGACAATATTTGACTGACAGCTGTGCCTCTGAGAACGGTCCTTGAGTCTCCTTTCTGGCACCACAAGTTACAAGTGTACTGCTTTTTATGCAAGTCTCCATATACCCACCCCTTGGGTTTTATCACCCACTTGTCCAATTAAAAATTTCATTTTTGATTTTTTAAGTAATAGAAATACATATTTTTCTTACCAACACCGCCCCCCCCCCAAGAATATTTCTGAAAAGGCTCAAGTGTCTTTCAACCAGTTTCTTCATCCCACATGCTTCTCCCCTAAAGGAACTGGGGTTATGAGTCTGACCTCTCTCTTCTCAAAATTTTTAGATTTCATTTTCATTGACATACAGCACTGCATGAGTTTTAGATGTACATCATAATGATTTGACTTATATCATGAAAGGATTATCACAGTAAGTTTAGTGAATATTCATTTTCTCATATAGATACAGTGGAAGAAATAGGACATTTTTTATGTGTGAGATGAGAACTCTTAGGATTTAACCTCTTAATGATTTTTACATATAATACATGGCAGTGTTAATCATATTTATCATGTTGTGTCATCACGAGTACTTTTTAATCTTATAACTGGAAGTTTGTGGTCACTTTTGACTTCTTCTATCCAACCCCTCTTCCTGCTACCCTCCCCTCTGGTAACCACAAACATAGCTTCTTTTTTTATGAGCTTGTCAATATAAACATTTTTTTTTTTAATTTAAAAGGATTTTATTAATCTACTCTATAATGGTCTAACAGAAGGCAATGGCAACCCACTCAAGTACTCTTGCCTGGAAAATCCCATAACATTTTTGTTTTTGTGTATAATTGACCTACAGCTCTGAATTTGTTCCTGTCACACAACATAGTGATTTTTTTCTATATATTTCAAAATGATTATCATAATAAGTCTAGTTACAAATATGTCATCATACAAAGGTATTAAGGAATCGTTGACCATATTCCCAGCACTATACATTGCATACCGGTAACTCATTCATTTTGCAAGTGGAAGTTTGTGCCTGTTAGTTTCTCTCACCCATTTCTTTCCTCTTCCCGCTTCCCTCTCTTATGGCAATCATCAATTTGTTCTTTGTATCTGTAACTCTCTCTCTCTTTTGTTATGTTTGTTCACTAGTTTTATTTTTTAGGTTCCTTATAGAAGTGCAGTTATACAGTATTTGTCCTTTTCTCTGTGACTTATTTCACTTTGCATTATGCCCTCTACGTCCATCCATGCTGTTGCAAATGGCAAGGTTTCATTTTTTTAATGACCAAGTAATATTCCATTGACACTGGAAGATGAGCCCCCTGTAGGTCAGAAGGCATCCGATATGCTACTGGGGAAGAGCAGAGGGCAATTGCTAATAACTCTGGAGAGAATGAAGTGGCTGGGCCAAAGTTGAAATGACACTCAGTTGTGGATATGACTGGTGGTGAAAGTAAAGATGTTATAAAGAACAATATTGCTTAGGAATCTGGAATGTTAGGTCCATGAATCAAGGTATGTGGTCAAGCAGGAGATGGCAAGATTGAACGTCAACATCTCAGAAATCAGTGAACTAAAATGGTCAGGAATAGACAATTTTAAATCAAATGGCCATTATATTTACTACTCTGGGCAAAAATCTCTTAGAAGAAATGGAGTAACTGTCATAGTCAACAAAAGAGTCCGAAATGTACTAGTTTGGTGCAATCTCAAAAGCAACAGAATGATCTTGGTTCATTTCTAAGGCAAACCAACATCACAGTAATCCAAGTCTGTGCCCCAATCACTGATGCCAAAGAAAATGAAGTGGACAAGTTCTGTGAAGACCTACAACACCTTCTAGAACTAATACCAAAAGAAGATGTTCCTTTCCTCATAGGAGATTGGAATACAAAAGTAGGAATTCACAAGATACCCAAAATAATAGGCAAGTCTGGCCTTGGAGTACAAAATGAAGTAGGGCAAAGGCTAACAGAGTTTCGCCAAAAGAACACGCTGGTCATAGCAAACAGCCTTTGCCAAGACAGCTGTACACGTGGACATCACTAGATGATCAGCCCTCAAATCAGATTGATTATATTCTTTGGAGTCAAAGATGGAGAAGCTCTATTTGGTCAGTTAAAACAAGACCTGGAGCTGACAGTGGCTCAGATCATGATATTCTTATTGCAAAATTCAGGATTAAATTGAAGAAATTAAGAAAGATCACTAGGCCATTCAGGTATGAACCAAATCAAATCCCTTAAACAGTGGAGATGCATTGATTTAAGGGATTTGATCCAGTAGACAAAGTGCCTGAAGAACTATGTGTGGAGGTTTGTAACATTGTACAATAGGCAGTGACTAAATCACCCCAAAGAAAAAGAAATGCAAGAAGGCAAAGTGGTTGTCTGAAAAGATTTATAAATAACTGGGGAGAGAAGAGAAAGCAAAGGCAAGGGAGAAAGGGAAAGATATACCCAACTGGATGCAGAGTTCCACAGAACAGCAAAGAGATATTAGAAAGCCTTCTTAAATGAACAATGCAAAGAAATAGAGGATAACGGTAGACTGGGGAAGACTAGAGATCTTATCAAGAAAACTGGAGATATCAAGGGAACATCTCATGTAAGAATGGGTACTATAAAGGACGGAAATGTTGGGGACCTAACAGAAGAGAAGAGATTAAGAGGAGGTGGCAAGAATACAAAGAAAAACTATACAATAGAGATCTTAATAACCTGGATAATCGCAATGGTGCGGTCACTCACCTAGAAGAAGATATCCAGGAGTGTGAAGTCAGGAGGGCCTTAGGAAACATTATGTGAACAAAGCTAGTGGAGGTGATAGAAATTCAGCTGATTTAAAATCAGCTATTTAAAATCCTAAAAGCTGATGCTGTTAAAGTGCTGCACTCAGCATGTCAACAAATTTGAAAACACAGCAGTGGCCACAGGACTGGAAAAGATCAGTTTTCATTCCAATCCTAACGAAAGGCAATGTCAAAGAATGCTCAAACTACCTATACAACTGCACTTATTTACAATACTAGCAAGATTATGTTCAAAATCCTTCAGGCTAGGCTTCAGCAGTATGTGATCCTAGAACTTCCAGATGGACAAGCTGGGTTTCAAAGAGACAGAGGAACCAGATATCAAATTTCCGACATTCTTTGGATCATGGAGAAAACAAAGGAATTCCAGTAAAACATCTACTTCTGCTTTATTTCTACATGAAAGCCTTTGACTGTGGGGATCACAGCAAACATAGGGTGTACAGTTGAAGCTATGGTTTTTCCAGTAGTCATGTACAGATGTGAGAGGAAATTGGACCATCAAGGCTGAGCACCGAAAAATTGATGCTTTCAAATTGTGGTGCTGGAGAAGGTGCTNTATTTCTACATGAAAGCCTTTGACTGTGGGGATCACAGCAAACATAGGGTGTACAGTTGAAGCTATGGTTTTTCCAGTAGTCATGTACAGATGTGAGAGGAAATTGGACCATCAAGGCTGAGCACCGAAAAATTGATGCTTTCAAATTGTGGTGCTGGAGAAGGTGCTTGAGAGTCTCTTGGACTGCAAGGAGATCAAACCAGTCAATCCTAAAGAAAATCAACCCTGAGTATTCATCGGAAGGACTGTTGCTGAAGCTGATACTCCAATATTTTAGCCACCTGATGGGAAGAGCTGGCTCTTTGGAAAAGCCCCTGATGCTTGGAAAGACTGAGGGCAGGAGGAGACGCAGGCAGCAGAAAATGGGATGGTTAGATAGCATCACGGATTCAAAGGATATGAATTTGAGCAAACTCGGGGAGATATTGAAGGACAGAAGAGTTTGGTATGCCACAGTCCATGGGGTCTCAAACAGCCGACACAACTTAGCGGCTGAACAACTCTTTGTTGTGGTTCATGGGCTTCTCATTGTTGTGGCTTCTCTTGTTTGTGACTTGCAGTCTCTAGAGTGCTGGCTGGCTCAGTGGTTGGGGTGCAAGGACTCACTTGCTCCATGGCATAGGGGATCTTATTGGACCAGGGATCAAATCCACGTCTCCTGCATTGGCTGGTGGATTCTTAATCACTAGACCTCCAGAAGAGCCCCTGTTTATATATTTTGACTACTAACCCCTTATCTGAAAATTATTTGCTAATATCTTCTCCCATTAAGTAGGTTGTCTTTTCGTTTTGTCAGTGGTGAGATCCCTTTTGAGTTGATCCTTTTGGGGACTCTCTGTGCTTCCCAGGTGGCACAGTGGTAGAGAATCTGCCTGCCAGTACAGGAGATGAAGAAGACATGGGTTTGATCCCTGGGTCAGGAAGATCCCCTAGAGTAGGAAATGGCAACCTACTCCAGTATTCTAGCCTGGGAAATCCCATGGACAGAGGAGCCTGGCAACCTTCGTCTGTGGGGCTGCAAAGAGTCGGTCATGACTGAGCACTCACTTGCACTCACACACATGTCTTCAAGTATGTTCTCTGTCCCCTTGACTCTTTCTTTTACTTCCGGGATCCTATATTATGAATAGTAGTATGCTTGGTGTCGTTCCAGAGGTCTCTTAAGCTGTCCTCATGTCTTTTTTTCTTTTTTCTGCTCTGCTTCAGTGATTCCCACTACTCTGTCTTCCAGCTCACTGATCCATTTCTGTGTATCATCAGATCTCCTGTTGGTTCCTTCTAGTGTATTTAAAATTTTTCAGTTATTGTATCCTTCAGCGCTGTTTGGTTCTTCTTTATATCTTCCCAGCCTTTGTTAAACTTCTCTCTGTGTTCATCCTATCTTCTCTTAAATTCTTTAAGCATCTTTCCAAATATTATCTTAAACTCTTTAGTGGGTAGATTGATGATCTTCTCTTCACTTAGTTTTCTTCTGGGGTTTTATCTTGTTCCCTCCTTTGGGGCCTCATTTTGCCTAGTTTGCAGTTTTTATTCCTATGTGCTTGCTGCGTTGGTCATGTCTCCTGACCGTGGATAAGTGACATTTCATAAGACACCTGTGAATCTCCTCTCTTTTCTGGTCAGTTCAGTTCAGTTCAGTCGCTCAGTCGTGTCCGACTCTTTGCAACCCCATGAATCGCAGCACGCCAGCCCTCCCTGTCCATCACCAACTCCTGGAGTTCACTCAGACTCACGTTCATCGAGTCAGTGATGCCATCCAGCCATCTCATCCTCTGTCGTCCCCTTCTCCTCCTGCCCCCAATCCCTCCCAGCATCAGAATCTTTTCCAATGAGTCAACTCTTTGTATGAGGTGGCCAAAGTACCGGAGCTTCAGCTTTAGCATCATTCCTTCCAGAGAAATCCCAGGGCCGATCTTCAGAGTGGGCTGGTTGGATCTCCTTGCAGTCCAAGGGACTCTCTAGTGTTGTGCTTAGTTGTTCAATCCCTTCTGACTTTTTGAGACCCCATGGACTGTAGCTTCTCTATCCATGAGATTTTTCAGACAAGAATACCGGAGTGGGTTGCCTTGCCCTCCTCTAGGGGACCTTTCTAACTCAGGGCTGTAGGGCTGCCCTGTATTTTGCTTGCAGAGTCCTTCCTTTGTGGTAGGCTGACTATTGTGGGCATTCTATCAGGGTAGGCTGGTCTGGTTAGTTGACAGGTTCTGCCTTATGTAGACGGAGAAGCAATGGCACCCCACTCCAGTACTCTTGCCTGAAAAATCCCATGGACGGAGAAGCCTGGTAGGCTGCAGTCCATGGGGTCGCTAAGAGTCAGACACAACTGAGGGACTTCACTTTCATGCACTGGAGAAGGCAATGGCAACCCACTCCAGTGTTCTTGCCTGGAGAATCCCAGGGACGGGGGAGCCTGGTGGGCTGCCGTCTATGGGGTCACAGAGTCGGACATGACTGGAGTGACTTAGCAGCAGCAGCCTTATGTAGAGGTTGCAGGCTGCTGGTACGTGAGACTGGGTCATAAGACTGCTGGCCGTGGGGCAGTGCGCTGGCGGACCCCGGGGCTAGTAACAGCTCATTGGTGGATGGAGCTGGCTTCTCAGCTCTCTGGTTGCAGGGTCCTCAGGTTACTGTAGCTGGTGATGGCCTCCTGGTGCTTGGGGTGGTTCCTGACACAGCTGGCTGTGGGGTCTAGAATGTCCTGAGGCATATTGATGTGGGGCCAGATCCTGCTGTGGCTGACTGAGGGGCTGCAATGGTCCTAGGGCTGATATCTACAAGTAAGTGGGCTGGATCAAGCCCCATGGGCCTCAGTGCTAGTACTGGCCCACTGGTGGGCAGAGCCAGATCCCTGGCTATAAGGCCTTGGGAATCCTGGGGTTGATGTTTCATTCTATTGTGGGCAAAGCTAGGGCCAGGGGGTCCTGAGGCTGGTGCCAATCCATTGGTGGGTGAGGCTGTTCCCAGGACTACTGCTGGCACACTGGTATGTCTGTCTGAGTCCTAGACCCTCTGGTGGATGTGGCCAGGTCCTGGGGCAGCTGTGGGTTCAGGGAGTCTTAGGATAGGAAGTGTCCCCATGGGTGGGGCTGTGTATCTCCCCAGCTAGTTCCTTGGCCTAAGCTGTCCCAGGAATGGTATAGCTGAAAAGATGGTGGGGACGCCTGGGTCCTGGTACTAATAAGCTAGCATGTAGATTCCAGAATGGTGCTCATCAGTACTTTTAGTGTTTATGTGATAGAACGCATTCCCCAAAACAGCTGCTGCCAATTGGTGTCTCCAGGGTGAGCCCCAGCTGCTTTCTGCCTCTACAGGAGGCGCTCTAAGATCAAGCAGTGGGTCTGATCCAGGCTCCTTTCAAAATCTTGCTTTTGCCCTGGGCCCCCCAGCTTGTGAGTTTTGTGTGCACAATTTTGGGATGAATTCTTTATTTCCCATGGACCCCTAGCTCTCTTGAAAATAAGCCTCACTGACCTTCAAAGTCAAATGGTATGGGGGCTTGTCTTTCCAGTGCAGGATGCTGGCCTGGGGGTTCTTATGTGAGTCTCAGATCCCTTGCTCCTGGGGAAGACCTCTGCAATTGTAATTATTTTCCCATTTAGGATCACCCACCTAGGAGTACGGTTCTGGACTGTATCGTGTCACTACTCCTCCCCTCCTTTCTATATTGATGTATTTCCTTTTGTGTATCCTTAGATGCAGGTCTTTTCTCTGCTTGTCTTCTAGCTTTTCCCATCAATAGTTTCTTTGTAAATAGTTCTTTTGGTGTGTCCATGGAGGGAGGTGAGCTCAGGCTCTTCCTATTCTGCCAGGTTAGCCACTCCTCTCCCTTCATTTTTTTTTTTTTTTCTTGCTACGCTGCACAGCTTGCAGAATCTTAGTTTCCCAACCAGGATTCGAACCTGGGCCCTAAAAGTGAAAGCACAGAGTCCTAACCACTGGACAACCAGAGAATTCCCTCTCTCCTCAATTTGTAAGACAAACTTTTGTAGTCTGAAATTCTGCAGACCCCTAAAAGTGTTTGCTATGAATGTAAGGGTTTGGTCTACCTTTTGTTTCTCTTCACTAAAAATGGACCTCCTAAGCAATCTCATCTAGACTCACAGTTTCCACTATGACTAATGCTAACTTCAGAATTTATACCTGGGTCTGTCTACTGAGCTCTATAACTATGTATTCATGCCTCTCTGGTCATCTCCATCTAGAAATCCCACAGGTACCTGAAACCCAACTTGTCTAAATCTGAATTTGCAAGCTTCATCCTAAACCTGTTTTTCCTCCTGGTATTCCTCTTACTGGTGGATACCCCAATGCACCCAATCACTGAAGCCAAAAGGAAATTGAAGCAAGTACCCCTGCAAATCCCTGACAAACGCAATAAAATGGACTGCATACAAATTAAATGTTTTCATGAACCCAACAGTACTAAAAAAGCAAAAGTCCTAAAATATGGAGGGCTTCCACTGAATTAACATTAAAATATTAATAATCTCTATGGCTGGAAAGGATGATGAAGCACAGGATATTGAAAACTGGTGTAATCTTTTAGGGAAACAATTTGGCAAGCGTGACAAACACTATAGAAGTACTCATCTATATTATTTGATTTAACAATTCTTTTTCAAGTATTGCAGCCTAAGATAATAACCCAAAACACAGGGAAAGTTATACTCATGTTGTAGAAAATAGAAAGCTACTGTTTATGAGTTTAAGTATCTTGAACAGGCTCATGTAGCTAGTCAGTTACACGTTGGGATCTGGTCTGGCAGCTCAGCTTGATTTCTTAACTACTATACAAAAACTAAACTCAAGGAGGGCTCACTTGAGTTAATCATATAATTCAGTTTTTTACAGCATTGTGCTGCTGGTAAAGAAGATGGATGCAAAGACTATACAGCAGGATAAAAATATAATTTATTCAATAAATATTTATTGCCAAATATATTCACTTGCTAAATGAATAAAATATTAAGCAAACAAAACAGAATGAAAAACGGTATACATATAAAATATGTAGGAAAACTTCCAGAAGGAAATACAACAAATCACTTACCCTGTTCATATTAGAATGGTAAAATGACTGATTCTTTCTCTAATATAATTATTTTTTTAAAAAAATTATACTTCTAATATTGAGGTCTATGACTTTTTAATATTGTTTTTATGTTTTTATTATGGGGAATTTTAAACACACACAAGAAATGAGAGAATATAAGAAGTACCCATAGACCCATCACCCTTCTTTATTAATCATTAACTTAAAGCNGAGCCCTTAACCTTGGAATCAGGTGCTATTTCCAGGTAGATGTTATCAGAATTGAGTTGAATGGTAGGATGCACAACTGGTGTTGGAGAATTGCTTGGTTGGAAGGACCTCACTGCTGATCTGAATTGGTGACCAGAAATTATTTTATGTATATATTTTGTTTTCTATAAAGCTGATTGCTAAATATTTCAGTTCAGTTGCTAGGTTGTGTCCAACTCTTTGCGACCTCATGGACTGCAGCCTGCTAGGCTTCCCTGTCCATCACCAACTCCTAGAGTTTACTCAAACTTGTGTCCATCTAATCAGTGATGCCATCCAGCCATCTCATCCTCTTTTGTCACCTTCTCCTCCTGCCTTCAGTCCTCCGCAGCATCAGAGTCTTTTCCAATGAGTCAGTTATTTACGTCAGATGGCCCAAATATTGGAGCTTCAGCTTCAGCATCAGGCCTTCCAATGAATATTCAGGACTGATTTCCTTTAGGATGGACTAGTTGGATCTCCTTGCAGTCCAAGGGACTCTCAAGAGTCCTCTTGAACACCGCAGTTCAAAAGCATCAATTCTTTGGCACTGAGCTTTCTTTATGGTCCAACTCTCAGATCCATACATGACTAGTGGAAAAACCATAGCTTTGACTAGAAAGACCTTTTTTGGCCAACAAAGGTTAAACATTTACTGGGACAAAAATGCCTATGAATTAAATTTAATGTTAACTACCAACAACACATTAATATGAATAAGTCTTTTTAAATATGAGTTAAAAACAAATCCCAAAAGATTAGATACAAGATGATAGTCTTTTAAGAAAGTTAGCAGTCATTTAAAAACACTTTTGAAAGAAAACATATACTGATGTCTGTTCATATTAAAAACACTCTTTTCTTGAGTCGTAAGAGCTCTTTATATATTCAAGGTGCTAGACTCTTAGCAGATTTGCAAACATTTTCTTCCATTGTGAGTTGTATTTTCACCCATTGTGAGTTGTATTTTCACGTCCTCCATGCCTTGATATTTTGCCTTGTGCTCTTTGAAACTTAACTAGGAATCTCCCTGAAAGGAGATTTTTTTTCAAGTTTCTTGGCTCAAGGAAGCCAAGAGTCTCAGTGGGGAGGAAATGGTTAACCACTTAGTCTGACGGAAGCAGCAGTTTTCAGGTGAATTATAATTAATTAAACAAAAGTTCTGAATTCAATCAGGAGCCAGTTTTGAATCTGCAGTGATTCAATTAGCTGTGATTACAGCTAGAGACCGGAAATACTGTGCCCTCAGGCCCTCTGTCTCCTGCACTTAGGGTCCAAGGGCAGTGTCTGGGGTGCCTGGCATGGGCAAGGGGCCTTTGCCAACAGCTTAAGTGACTCTGCAGCAGGAACAGCAGGAGCCCCAGGGCCACAGTAATACTGCTGCAGGCTGTATTTCAACCCTGAAAAGGCACCACTTTCTTTTTTTTTTTTTTCCGTCTGAGTAAGTCTCTGAATGATCTGCGGCCAAGGTTTTTCCTCTGATTTGCCAAAGGAACTCTTCTGCTAAGCACAATCAATCTATTTCCGTTTGGCAGAGTGTGTTTTTTAACACCTACCAGCTTCTCCTGGGCGAGTGGGAGTTTCAGGAGGGCTTCCTTTTAATGGATTATCTTGAAAACACCAGGAAGTGCAGGGCAGAGCTGGAGGAGAGTGGAATCCTGCGGAGGGGGTACTAGAGGGTCTTTTTGTGTCTATGCTTCTCTTCTTTTTTTTTTTTTTTTTAATTGATTTTTGTTTGCGCTGGGTCTTTCTTGCTGTGTGCAGGCATTCTTTAGTGTGGTGCACGGGCTTTTCATTGGTGTGGCTTCTCTTGTTGCTGAGCCCAGGCTCTTGGCATGTGGACCGCAGCAGTTGTGGTCGTGGGCTCTAGGGCATGGGCTCAGTAGTTGTGGCCTATGGGCTTCGTTGCTCCACAGCATGAGAAAGCTTCCTGGACCAGCAATCGAACCTGCCTCCCCTGCACTGGCAGGCAGATTGTTATTGACTGTACAACTAGGGAAGTTCCTCTAAGCTTCTTTTTTAAAACATGCCTTGAGTACCATGTCATGGCATGTATCATGGCATGTCATAGAGTAGGTACATGTATATTGAACAAATGAATGATTCCTTAGATNCTGGACCAGCAATCGAACCTGCCTCCCCTGCACTGGCAGGCAGATTGTTATTGACTGTACAACTAGGGAAGTTCCTCTAAGCTTCTTTTTTAAAACATGCCTTGAGTACCATGTCATGGCATGTATCATGGCATGTCATAGAGTAGGTACATGTATATTGAACAAATGAATGATTCCTTAGATGGTGACTATCACAGTCTCCATTTTATATGTGAGGAAGCTGAGGCTCAGAAATCTTAAAACCACATGGATGCTAAGCAGAGGAGCTAAGACTGTTTGACTTTAGAGCTTGAACTTTTTCCATAAAAAGCCTCTTTGTGGAGTAAGATGAGCTTGTGAGGCTCATGTGGGAATCACGCTTGAAGCACAAAACTGCTCACTCGACCCTGACAGTCCAGTCTATATTCAAGCAAGTACAGATAAGGCAAGTTTGATCTTTCTCAGTCAATCTGGAATAGCTTCTCTTTATTTCTCACCTTCTACCCATCAGCCCTTCTCACTTTGCTTCTCTCCTCCTTCTCACTTTGCTTCTTTCCTCCCTTTATCCAAACAGAGCTTTTAAAAGTAGCACAAATGTTGCCTCCTCCAGGAAGTCTTCCCAGACTGAGACTTCTAAACTCCCCTGTCCCCTAGCTGCCTGTCAGTCCTGCTGTGCCTGTTGCAGGGCTATGATAAGCATATGGTCTCTGTCATAGTACTCCTATGCACACCCAAATGTGACAGTTCATAGCAGTGTTATTCGTAAGTGGGAACAACCCAGACATCCATCAACTGATGAATGGATAAACAAAATCCAGCACACTCATGAAATGGAATATTCTTTGACCACAAAAAGGAATGAAATATTGATTCATATGTGGGGATATTGCATTTCATCCCTACTGTGAGAGCCCCAAGAGCAGGGCCTGAGACTTCTTGTCTGTGTTTCCCTTCTATTCCCAGCTCTGCTGTCCATGAAGTCTGGGGAGCAAGAGCCAGTCACTAGGGAAATCTGTAAGGTCTACCACAATATAGTCGGTACAGTAACAGCAAGAGTCCTCCTCCAACAGAACTTAGGTCCTCAAAGAGGCTTAGCAATCGTGTCCACAAAATACCCCAGGAAAGGGAAGTCCTGGCGCAGCTTGTGCGGAAATGCTCCTCACCATAAAGTCTAGCCGAGGGTCAAAGCGACATGCTTACCCGCTCTTCATTCTTTCCTCACTCTTCCCTCTTTTGCCTCCCAGTCAATACCCCCTTAGACAGAGCTCCGGAGAACCTGTGACTCTTTGGGAACAGCGTGTGTGTGTGGAGGGGACACTGGAGGGGAGTGTGACGACCTGAGTTCTGTTTCCCACTCTGTTCCCTCTCAGTGTGTCCTGTGGCAGGAACTTCAGCCTCCTCGTCTACAGAATACTCGAATGTAAGATCCTTAGGGTCTGTCTTACAGTATTTAGCAGGGGGCCTGGACCTAGCAGGTGATTAGCATGTTCTCACCTATTTGAACGGTGCCTAAAACCCACCTTACCTACCTTACAGGGTTGTATTGGACATCTAATGAGGTCATGCCAGTGAGACCTGGAGAACTCAAAAGCCTTGCAAAGATAAGGCTTTACATTTGTCTTGGATGGAAGAGATCATCCCTGACCTGGTCAAAGAAGAGTCAAAGACTGGCCTAGTGTTACACACTCCAGTGATGTCTTTTATATCTCAATTTCTGTAGTCACCAACAATTTAAAAACAACCCAATGGCCATCAATAGGTGAATGGATAAACAAAATGTGGCATATCCATACAATTGTGGTATTGGATGCTACTCAATAATTAGAGAAACAAACTACTGATTCCGAATACATACTCAATAATTTCATTCATATAAAATTCTAGAAAAAGGAAACTATTCTGTACTGACATAGAACACATCAGTGGTTGCCTTGTGGAGGCAGAAGACGGAAGTAGAAGAAGGAAGAATTACAAAGGGGCATGAAGAAAGTTTTAGGGTGCTGCACCCTAATAAGTAGGCTATGAATAGCCCTCATAATCAACAAAAGAGTCTGAAATATAGTACTTGAGTGCAACCTCAAAAATGGTTCATTTCCAAGGCAAGTCATTTAACATTAGAGTAATCCAGTCTTGCCCCAATCCAAAAATCCAATCCAATCCAACCTGAAGTTGATCAGTTCTATGAAGACCTAGAAGACCTCCTAGAACTAACACCTAAAAAAGATGTTTTATTCATCATCTGGGACTGGAATTCAAAAGTAGGAAGTCAAGATATACCTGGAGCAACAGGCAAATTCAGCCTTGGAGAAGAAAATGAAGGGCAAAGGCTAACTGAATTCTGCCAAGAGACTGCACTAGTCATAGCAAAGACCCTTTTTCAACAACACAAGAGACAGCTTTACACATGGACATCATCAAATACTCAATACTGAAATCGAATTGATTATATTCTTTGTAGACAAAGATGGAGAAGCTGTATACAGTCAGCACAAACAAGACCTGGAGCTGACTGTGGCTCAAATCATAAGCTTCTGATAGCAAGATTCAGGCTTAAATTAAAGACAACTAGGAAAAACACTAGGCCAGTCAGGTATAAATTAAATCAAATCCCATATGAATTCACAGTAGAGGTAATAAATAGATTCAAGGGACTCAGTTCAGTTCAGTCACTCAGTCATGTCTGACTCTCTGCACACCCATGGACTGCAGCATGCAAGTCCATCACCAACTCCCAGAGCTTACTCAAACTCACATCCATGGAGTCGGTGATGCCATCCCAACCATCTTATCCTCTGTCATCCCCTTCTCCTCCTGCCTTCAATCTTTCCCAGCATCAGGGTCTTTTTCAATGATTCAGTTCTTCGCATCAGATGGCCAAAATATTGGAGTTTCTGCTTCAGCATCAGTCCTTCCAATGAATATTCAGGACTGATTTCCATTAGTTTCATCTTCTTGTAGTCCAAGGGACTCTCAAAAGTCTTCT
>SJYA01002089.1:18452-41735 GCA_006410615.1 Neotragus moschatus
CATTCAGAAAACGAAGATCGTGGCATCTGGTCCCATCACTTCATGGCAAATAGATGGGCAAAGCGTGGAAACAGTGAGAGACTTTATTTTTGGGGGCTCCAAAATCATTGCAGATGGTGATTGCAGCCATGAAATTAAAAGATACTTACTCCTTGGAAGGAAGGTTATGACCAACCTAGACATCATATTAAAAAGCAGAGATATTACTTTGCCAACAAAGGTCTGTCTAGTCAAGGCTATGGTTTTTCTAGTAGTCACGTATGGATGTGAGAGTTGGACTATAAAGAAAGCTGAGCGCTGAAGAATTGATGCTTTTGAACTGTGTTGTTGCAGAAGATCTTAGTCCCTTGGACTGCAGGGAGATCCAACCAATCCATCCTAAAGGAGATCAGCCGTGGGTGTTCATTGGAAGGTCTGATGTTGAAGCTGAAATTCCAATACTTTGGCCACCTGATGCAAAGAGCTGACTCATTAGAAAAGACCCTGATTCTGGGAAAGATTGACAGGAGGAGAAGGGGACGACAGAGGATGAGATGGTTAGATGGCATCACTGACTCAATGGACATGAGTTTGGGTGGGCTCCAGGAATTGGTGATGGACAGGGAGGCCTGGTGTGCTGCAGCTCATGGGGTCGCAAAGAATTGGACAGGATTGAGTGACTGAACTGAACTAAATAATAGAAGAAAACAACAAAAGGGGAAAGATTAGAGATCTCTTCAGGAAAAATGGAAACCTCAAGGGAGCATTCCATCCAAAGATGGGCACAATAAAGGATAAAAATGATAGAGATCAGGTAGACACTGAAGATATCAAGATGAGATGGAAAGAATATATGGAAGAACTGTATAAAACAGATCTTAATGAACTAGATTACTACAATGATGTGGTTAGTCACCTGGAGTGCGAAATCAAGTGGGCCTTAAGAAGCACTGCTGTTATAATAATGCTAGTGGATGTGATGAAATTCCAACAGAACTATTCAGATCCCTTAAGGATGATGCCATCAGGGTTTTGCATTCATTATGTCAGCAAATCTGGAAGACCCAGCAGTGGCCACAGGACTGGAAAAGGTCAATCCTCACCCCAATTCCCAAGAAGGGTAGTACCAAAGAATGTGCTAACCATTGGACAGTTTCACTCATCTCCCATGCTAGCTGGATGGCATCACCGACTTGATGGACATGAGTTTGAGCAAGCTCCAGGGGTGATGGACATGGAAGCCTGGTGTGCTGTAGTACATGCGGTCACAAAGAGTCAGACAAGACTGAATGACTGAACTTAACTGAACTGAACCCATGTTAGTAAGGCCATCCTTAAAATCTTGCATGCTAGGCTTTAGCATTACGCGAACCAAGAACTTCCAGATGTCCAACCTGGGTTTAGAAAAGAATGAGGATCTAGAGATCAAAATGCCAACATTCACTGGATTACAGAGAAAGCAAAGGAATTTCAGAAAAACGTCTTTCTCTGCTTCATCAACTACACTGAAGCCTTTGACTGTGTGCATCATGGCAAACTGTGGAAAGCTCTTACAGGGATGGGAATGCCAGACCTGTCTCCTGAGAAACGTGTATGTGGGTCAAGAAGCAACAGTTAGAACCCTGTATAGATCAACTGATTGGTTCAAGATAAAGAAAGGAGTACAACAGGGCTGTCTGATGTCACAGTGGTGTTTAACCTATACACTAAACACATCATGAGAAATGCCAGGCTGGGTGAATTACAAGCTGGAATAAAGATAGGTGGGAGAAACATCAACAACCTCAGATATGCAGATGATACCGCTCTAATGGCAGAAAGTGAAGAGGAACGAAAGAGCCTCTTGGTGAGGGTGAAGGAGGAGAGTAGAAAAGCTGGCTTAAGACTAAATATTAAAAAACTAAGATCATGGCATCCAGTCCCATTACTGCATGGAAAATAGAAGGGGAAAATGTGGAAGTAGTGACAGATTTCCTTTTCTTGTGCTCCAAAATCACTGTTGATGGTGACTTTAGCCATGAAATCATAAGACGATTGTTTCTTGGCAGGAACGTGATGACAAACCTAGATAGTGTGTTGAAAAGCAGAGACATTACTCTGCCAACAAAGGTCCATTTAGTCAAGGCTATGGTTTTCCTAGTGGTCACCTATGCTTGTGAGAGCTGGACCATAAAGAAGGCAGAACGCCAAAGAACTGATGCCTTCAAACTGTGGTGCTGGAGAAGACTCCTGAAAGTCCCTTGGACAGCAAGGAGATCAAACCAGTCAATCCTAGGGAGATCAACCCTGAATATTCACTGGAAGGACTAATACTGAAGCTGAAGCTCCAGTACTTTGGTCATCTGATGTGAACAGATGACTCATTGGAAAAGTCTCTGATGCTGAGAAAGATTGAGGGCAGAAGGAGAAGAGGGCATCAGAGGATGAGATGGCTGGATGGCATCACTGATACAATGAACATGAACTTGGCCAAACACCAGGAAATGGTGAGGGACAGGGACGCCTGGTGTGCTGCAATCCATGGGGTTGCAAACAGTTGGACATGACTGGGTGATTAAACAACAACAACAACCCTAACAAGACATCCCAAAGATAGAAAAGAGGTGGAGAAAGGTGACTCAGCAATGAGGAAGGTCTAGTGTCAGAACAGAGTCTGAGATGGTAGGGATTTCATCTTGGGTTTGGAGGGCACCCTTTGCCTCTCAATGAAGGGGCAGCAAAGGAAATCTTATTTTATGCAGTGACTCAGAACAAGTGGATCTTGTCACTGTGATTTTTGTGCAAGGTGAAAATATAGTCACAGTCCCAGAATCTTAAACCTGAGTGGGCCTTCTGGACATAATTAGAGGTCAGATGAATTGCGCATGGGAGGTGAAGTAGCTGAAGGGATATTGTTCTGAGTTGGCTGGTGGGAGAAGGACCCCACTTATTCAACAAAAATGATCAGATCTGGGTACCAGAACCTACTCTGACCTTAACTTGCTGTGTGTGAGCTCAATTGAGTGACTTAGATCCTAGTTTCCTTCTATGCAAACTGAGGATGTTAACTGCATAATGTTTAAGGGGCTTTCAACTCTAAGAGTCTGTGGTAGAGAGAGATAATCAGAGGGACCAAGGTGGCTGATAAATGATGTGGGTGATGTCAGAAACAGTTTAGAGAATATCTTTCATGAGAGTAGCTTCTCCAAACAATAACCAATAGGGTGATCTTCAGATCATTTTTCCCAAATGATCTTGAAATCATTTGGGAAAGATTAGGGTCTGATCCAGTGTAGTCCTTTATAGGCCTATTTAGTGGTACAGATTGGAAAGCAAAATGGAAGGTTACCAGTGTAATAAATTAACTTTGGAACAAGACAAATCTGTGTTTGCATCCAAGCTCTGAGATTTCCTCATAGTATATCTCTGGGTAAGTTGCACAATATTTCTGTTTTCAGATTCCTCACCAGTAAAACTGGGAAAATATACATGCCTCCCAGAGCTGATGCAAGAAAGAAACCAGATAATATATATAAGGCACTCGGAACATTTTCTGGTAAGTTATAAATCCTCATATCTGGTTATTTCTCCTCCTCTGTCTTCTTCTTATTATTACTTCACAGCAGGTATGGTGAGAAGAGGAGAGAGTCCAGCTCAGCCAGGACAGGCTGTGCGATGCTCCCTTTCCAGCTTGGCCAGTCTCCCTGGACCTTGTAGGTTTCTATCAAACTAGAATCCAAAGCCTGTCAAGTAGCAAGATGGTTATTTGGCTAACTGATGGTCTACAAAAGAGCTGAGAGGCAGAGACAGGCATTCTAGAAGAGGAGCACTTTCCAACTAATCCAAGTAAATCCATGGAGCAATTGAAGTGTAATTATATTTTTTATTGCAATATTTATGGAGATCTTTTATTCTTCAGTAGAGTTCCATTTAAGTTCAGATGACTTAAACAGTTGGGGGAATAGTAAATGTTCTAACTAATTAAATGATACAACTAACACTAATTATGCAATTGACATCCACTGGGCTACAGAAGATGTAGCTGAGGGAAAAACCAACCCCCAACAATGCTGATGCCGTTTCTGATTTCCTTAATAGAGCTGGACTATTTGTCAAAAGAAAGAGACTATCAATAATAATAAATGACCTGAGTGAAAACTAGCTCCGAAAATCGTTGAAAGCTGTTGCCATTGTACATCCTAGAACTTTTCTTTATGCCTCTGTAAAACAGAATTTCAGGAAGAAATTAACACTTGATCTCTTTCTTTGTTGAAAAGCTTAGTACCCCTGGTATGTCTCTGATGTTGCCTTGGAGAGTGGTGGTTGTGTTGCTGGGGAAGTAATCCCTGAGAATAGCAGGCCCACTGACCTGGAGCTCCTGAGAAACCCAGAACATGAAAGACATTGGTGACAACAGAACCAGGCAGGGGTTCCTGATCTCAGCATAGAATTTGACTACAGATTGAAAGACAAAAGAAAACACAACCAGCTGCATTCTGCTGCCTAAAGTGCAAAAACATAATTTTGCAGTAAAGCAGGCATCAAGTCTCCAAACAAAAGGACAACACTGCACCAAGACTGGAATCATAAACCGAGGGAAACTGAGGCTGCTGGAGGTCTAGGCCTCAAGTATCCCACCCACCTATCACCCTTTGTAGTCGTCCTGGCTCCTAGGCTGTCCTAGTGATCTTGACAGGGAAGCAGTGAATGTTGGCATGAAGCAAGATCTTAATTCCTTGCCTGGGAATTGAACCTGGGTGGCTTGGATGAGAACCAGGAATCCTAGCCACTAGACTAGTAAATCTAGAGTCTAGAAACTGTTTTTCCCTGGATCTTTGCTCCCAGTGAAAAAATGCATTTATTATGGAGGTAGTGTAAGGTCGGACCTCGGGGGCCATGACGGGCCGCCCCCTCCCTCCCCTGCAGGCGGGGGGGCGAAGGGGGGGGGGAAGTCCCTAGGGAGGGAGCCTCCCAGATCCCGGGGACCAGTAGCAGCACAGTCCGCCAGCTAAAGCCGCCCCACCCCAGCCAGGAAGAAGGACCTATCAGCCCGCAACACTTCGGCCCGGCAACCTACCCAAACCCCTATCCATCAACCTGCCCATCCCTCGCAACGTGCATATACAAACAAACTTCTAACATGGTCCAGGCACGCGGACTTCCTCGACCTGCCCCATTAGGGTCAGGGAACCCCGCCCGGGAGNGGAAGAAGGACCTATCAGCCCGCAACACTTCGGCCCGGCAACCTACCCAAACCCCCATCCATCAACCTGCCCATCCCTCGCAACGTGCATATACAAACAAACTTCTAACATGGTCCAGGCACGCGGACTTCCTCGACCTGCCCCATTAGGGTCAGGGAACCCCGCCCGGGAGCGCTTCTCCATTAAAGCCTGTTAGACACTCTTTTGGGGTCCTGGTAGTCTTTTACCTAACAGGTCGAAACTGTGATGGCAGGTATAGACTTTATTATTAGGGGCATAGCACAGGAACAAGTGGGAGAGGACGTAGAGAAGCAGCTTGTTTCGTTAAGACAGAAGCAAGGCAGGGATGCGCACAGGGAGAGGAAGGCTGTAGGCTTCCCTCCTAGTGAGGGGAGGGCAGCACAGAGGCTGTTAGGACATTTATACTGGCCAGTTCTTCCTGGTTTTTGCCTTCCTTCAGGCCAATTATCTGGTTTCTTTTCCTATACCTGACATACCCTGGGACCCTTTGCCAGGAGCCAGCGTGGGAATCCCACCCGTGAAACGGTCACGTGGCAGAAATCCGATGGGCAAGGCGATTCGGATTTCAGAGATTCCCCCTGAGTTTCCCTGAGCATCTACACCCCAAAAATAAGGGAACCCGAATATGCCTGCTGCCAGGAGCCAGCGTGAGGATNCCTCCAGGATCTCCAGCACCTCTTCCCAGCATATTCCAGAGCCTCTCTGAAGCAGAGCCTTCCATGCTTCAGGTTCCTACAGGGGCAGTGCAAGGCAGCCCTGGGTCTGGGTGTAGCATCCTGAAATATGCTCTCTCCCGCTTCCCCAGTCTCCCCATTTGGGCTGTCCTGGTATGTCTTGCTGAGCATGTGAGGTGCTGCTGAGGCTGTGATGTGAGTTCTTTAAAGTTCACTTTGGAAACAAGGACATGAAGTTCCTAGGCACGTCGGCTCCCAGCTTGCTGAGCTCTGCAGCTCTCTGTGGGACTGGCTGCTGCCGTCAAAAAGAATAGAGCCATCATTCTGCAGGAAGGTTTCTATGATAATAGGGTTTTTGCCTCTCAGTAATTGGAAAGGTGCTAATCTAGTGACTCATGAGCTGCTTATAAGGAAAAAACCCACCTGGAAATGAACCTGCATCATGTTTCCTGAGTGCTTCATCTCCTTATTTCACTGCAGAGGGCAAGCTGGGGCTTAGCTGTAGGGAGCAGAGCCTGGTTGTCCTGGCAACCCTGCTGGAGCGACCTTATACCCCTGCCTCCCATCTAGGTAGTCCAGTGAGACAGAAATAGGAGAGATACACCTAGCCCCAGGCCATTAGGAAAGGAGATGGCGTGTGCATGGATTTGCGAAGGAGAGAGTCATTGACGAACTGGTGTTAGAACCTCCCAAGTTCTGGTCGTGTGGTTCTCTGTGCACACGTGGGCTGGTTGACTGTGTGGGCTTGTAGTGAGGATGTGAGAGCAAGTATGTGTGTGTGCAGATATGCCTGGCCTGAATGCTGCTGTTTTTGAGGGGCTTGGGCTCTAATGATTTTTGCTTTCTCCATTCATGTCTCTGTCCAGCTTTAGGGGCCTGAGATCCAGCTCTCTGTGTCTTGGTACGTGGGCATAGATGACAACTTTGCTGTGTAGTTGGAGTTTCATTTGGGCTC
Organism: Neotragus moschatus; assembly: GCA_006410615.1. Classification (NCBI taxonomy): domain Eukaryota; kingdom Metazoa; phylum Chordata; class Mammalia; order Artiodactyla; family Bovidae; genus Neotragus; species Neotragus moschatus. The sequence continues at coordinate 25,265 of SJYA01002089.1, forward strand.
CACTTGGAGAAATGCAACCGCTTTACTCTCAGTGGGGCAGGAAGTTGGACTCTGACTTTGCTTAGGAGGCATCTGGGCCTGCCCAGTACCCGGACCCCTCTCCAGGGCCTCAGGGGTAAGGCACCTACTCCATACCCAGCCTTGCATCCCCCTCTATCAACCCTACTGCACTCCTTTTGCTTGGGGATGTCCCACTCCTACTTGGGATTCCTGTCCCCTTCCCATGCGATCCTGCCTTGGTGGAGACCCTGGCTTTGGGGTAACCCCCGGATGGGAGCCCTGAAGGGCCAAGAGTCCTTCCAGCCACGGCAGCTCCTCCCTGCACCCTCCCAGCCTCCTCCCAGCCGGCAGCTCCCAGCCTTAGTCACAGCTCCCCTGAGGCTCTCAACTCCTCCTACCTCCCACTCCTTTCATTAACTTCATTGAAGCTAATAATCCTGCCAGCAATTCCGTTGTCTCTTCTTAATTCCAATTTCCTTTTGTCTCTAGGGGCAAATCAGCAGAGTGTAATGGTGAAGTGGTAGGCACATTCTCCCAGTATTAATTAGGAGAACATTAACAAGGTGAAATAAACACGCCTCTTCAGCATCAGGGGCTGCCTGTGGCTCTCCTCACCCGATTACCTCTCCCCTTGCATCTTCCCCTCCTGAGCTCAAGGCAGGTCTGGAAGAGTGTCCCAGGGTTGGAAACCTGCCAGTTGTCCCATCTCCACTCTCTCCCTCACCCCCTTATCCAATCAGTCACCGTGTCACGTAGGTTCACCTCCCGAATATGCCTCAAATCCTTCCAGAGATCCTCTCTGCCTCCCCTTGGGCCACTGCCACAGTCCATGCTGAAACTGAGCCCCTGCTGTGGGGCTCCTGAGCAGGGAAGCCTTTCTGTGTCCCCAGTTTCTTGTTTGTAGGGCATAGGTTCCAGCCTCCATGACCTTCCTTGAGTTCCAAAGGGCAGATTCAAACAATTGCTAAGTAGGGAAGGGAGGGAATACAGAGATAAGAAGTCATCAAGAGACCATCAAGAAATGAGACTGCAGACTTAGGGCAGGGTCCTGTTTCCAACTCAAGGGATAGACAAAACACTATCTTTGAGTTCTTCTGTAGAACTAACCGCCACCCCCCTCCCCAACCCAAATGGAAGATGGACTGCTTGATGAAGCACCCTTCATTCCAGAGAGAAGGTCATAGTCTGATAACCTTGAGAACCACAAAAGTTCACCTGAGGCCACATTAAGGAGTGAAGGCCCTGAACACACCCTGATCCTTATGACCAACCCCACTCTTGAACCATGGCTATAAAGCTTCTCACCAAATCACTCCCCCCACCCCGCCCTCCATTGGTACACTCAATTTTTGTGGGCACAAGCCTGCTGTGGCCCCCTTTGCCTGGTAAAGCAATAAAGCTATTCATTTCTATTTCACCCAAAACTCTAACAGTTGATTTGGCACTGTTGCACAGAAGCCAAATTTTCGGCATCAACACCACCATTGGCTCCCACCCAGGTAATGGTGATAGCCTCCTATCTGGCCTTGCTTCCTCCACGCATGGGCTCATCAAATCCTTTCTCATCCTGCATCCAGAAACATGCAACACAGGCTGTTCCTTCCTGGGTACCCATCCTGAGGGGGTACGGTGCAGCCATCCTCTGTTCCCCCTCCCATTTCTTGAGCATCCTTTCTTCCAGGAAGCCTTCTCTGCCCTGCAGGGCTGGGCTGTGTTCACACAGTGGTGCGGGCTGACCCCCACCATCCCACGGGTTCTGCTGGGTGACTGCCGCCTGGGGCTGATCTGGCTTCCCTACCAGCCTGCATTCCGGGAGAAGAAAGGGTTTGGGAAAGGGAGGTGGGGTTGGTGGCAGTGACAATGATTCAGGCCCTCTAGCTGGGAGTTTTGAATTGAGAAATAAGCATGAGAGTCAGTTAGGCTTTGATTAATTACTAGGCTTTTTATTATTGCTAATAAAACTATTCTAGAGAAATTTTAAAATTTCTCTTTTTGAAGAGAGTGATATGGCCCAGAGACAAATGAGCTTTCTACCCCCTTCCTTCCTGGATAGAGACCAGCCTCCTGTCAGAGCAGCCCAGCAGGACAACCATGGGCCTCGATGGAGAGCAGCTGGCAGGGAAGATCTTACTGAAAAGAGGAAGGAAGGGTGTTCCTGCCCAGCAGCAGCATCTCCAAAGGAGCAGCAGAAATGGATGGCCACGTACCTATTTCACCCTTTTCCAGCCTCAACAATCCCTGTCACTGCTTCTTCTGAAGGGGAAATAAGGGAGCCAACAGTGGTTTCTGGCCAGTGTTAAAAGGTAAAGTGAGGCATGTTAAAAATTGTAAGAGTTTCTGTAGGCAAACACTGATTAGAATTGGGCAATGCCCAACTGGAAATGGTTAGGAGCTCCACTGGCATAAACTGGGGCAAGACCTCTACACAGAAGAAGCAGGAGCAAAGAAAGGAAATGATTNTGGCCAGTGTTAAAAGGTAAAGTGAGGCATGTTAAAAATTGTAAGAGTTTCTGTAGGCAAACACTGATTAGAATTGGGCAATGCCCAACTGGAAATGGTTAGGAGCTCCACTGGCATAAACTGGGGCAAGACCTCTACACAGAAGAAGCAGGAGCAAAGAAAGGAAATGATTTGATTGGCTCACAGCTTAAATATTGCATTGTTTAGGAAAGCCCAGGTGGCTGTTTGTGATTGGTTGGTTGGTTATCCTTAGGATTCCTAGGTGGCGCTAGTGGTTAAGAATTTGCCTGCCAGTGCCGAAGATGTGAGAGATGTAGTTTCTATCCCTGGGCTGGAAGATCCCCTGGAGGAGGGCATAGCAACCCACTCCAGTATTCTGGCCTGGAGAATCCCATGGACAGAGTAGCCTGGCAGGCTATGGTCCATAGTTTCACAAAGAGTTGGACACAACTGAAGCGACTTAGCACATACATCCTTAGGTCTCAGTTTCTTACCCTTGAAGCATTATTGCTTGGGTTTTGGTTTGTTTACACAGGCCACNTTCTGGCCTGGAGAATCCCATGGACAGAGTAGCCTGGCAGGCTATGGTCCATAGTTTCACAAAGAGTTGGACACAACTGAAGCGACTTAGCACATACATCCTTAGGTCTCAGTTTCTTACCCTTGAAGCATTATTGCTTGGGTTTTGGTTTGTTTACACAGGCCACCAAGGCATCAAATCACCTCAACCTAATGGCCTCCTTGTTTGATTAGTTTAACAGTGAAGCTCAAGGGATGAGTTTCTCTTTTACAGGCCAGCAGGTGCAGAGAGGTAAAGAATGTTTCTTCCTTTGTGCGTTGTCTCTGGTTTGCCACGAGATCTGGGGACCCAGCCCAGAGCCTGATATGTTGCAGATCACCTACCTAAATGTTTGCCAACTGGAGGAGAGGCTTTACATTTATTGGCTTCATCTAGAAGGAATCATATCTGATGAAGAAACTGAGTCCTGGGAACCAAGGTGACTCACCCAAGGGCACAGAGATGTCAGTGTCCCTTGCAGCCTTCTTATTCCAGGAAGATGTTTCCTGGTCCAGCTTTGGTTGCAGGCTAAGGTCACTAGGTGGTTTGAAACAGGAAAGCTCAGAGGGAGTTCTGAGTAGAACCAGGCACAAACAGTATCCCAAGTATGCCACGTGGACACACCTGCATGGGATGGATGAGGGCTTGAGCTGGGCCAGGTCAGGAGGTGGGAATGCTGGAAGCCAAAGCTGGAGGAACAGGGCTGGTTAGCCTAGGGAAGAAGAGTATTTTTTGATGGGCTGTTAGGTGGGAGGAGACTCAAGCTTGTACTGAATATTCCCAGAGGAGAGAGCTTGGATCAATGAGAAACGTATTTGTTTAGTGCACTAAATCCCACAGACACTTATAAACACTAATTTGTGTGCACAATGGTGGACCCAACCCTGTTGTTGAGAATTTGGTCTTGTTGTATATTAATACCGTGTCAGACATGCCCAGTACTGGTATTCACTGTGGGGTAGAGAAACACCCACCTTGAGCCAGAGGAAAAGTAGAGTGGTCAGAGACAGTTCAAGGAGGCATTTTGGTTGAATACAATTTTCTAACAAGTAGTGCTAACCAAAACAGAAATAGCAATCTGGAGGGATAGTGGCTAGCCAATGGCAGATCCCCTCCAACTCGGCTCCACATGGTTCTCAGCAGGGCGTAGGAATGGCTGGTGGCAGTGGTTAGGTCTGATTGGCCCAGGCCCCACCCCACAAGCCAGATCAGATGCTGCCTGGAGCTCGCTTGTATCTGCTTCCTTATTTGGTCCAATACTACTAAGTCAGGCTGTGCAAGGCCACCACGCTTGCTGAAGTCCAGCTGGTGACCTGGCCTTACACTGAGTTCTTTACCTCCTTCAGTGTCTTCCAGGATTGAGGAGTGGTGGTTAGAGGGGACAATCCCTGCTCTTTCAGAAATTTTCAACTCAGTTGTGACCNTGGTGGCAGTGGTTAGGTCTGATTGGCCCAGGCCCCACCCCACAAGCCAGATCAGATGCTGCCTGGAGCTTGCTTGTATCTGCTTCCTTATTTGGTCCAATACTACTAAGTCAGGCTGTGCAAGCCCACTACGCTTGCTGAAGTCCAGCTGGTGACCTGGCCTTAGACTGAATTCTTTACCTCCTTCAGTATCTTCCAGGATTGAGGAGTGGTGGTTAGAGGGGACAATCCCTGCTCTTTCAGAAATTTTCAACTCAGTTTTGATCCAGAGCTTCCCTCTGGGCTCCAAGGTTCTGTGACTGTCTATGGAGAGGGTGGAGGGGGTGATGAGAAAGATGGATGGACTCTGAGCACCCGGAGAGGGTGGTGCGATGCACACCCGTGTACGTAACCTGTCTGCTGCCTCTTCCTCCCTGTTGCCACTTTCCCGGAACTGGAAGTACAGCTTGGCTGCCTGCACTTCTCTCTTCTCCTTTCCCTGCTGCTCCCAGAGGCCCTTCATCCCAGCAATCCTTAGAGCAGTGCACTCAGGGGATGATGGAGAGTGCAATCTGAAAAGGCTGTGTATGATTCCAACTACATGACATTCAAGAAAAGGCAAACGTACGGAGACAGTAAACAGTTCAAGGGTTCCCAGGAGTTGAGGACTGGGAGGGAAGAATAAGTGGAGCACAGAGGATTTTTTGGACAACTACTCTATAAGATACTATAATGGTGGATGTGTGTCATTTTGTGCCATGCTATGCTAAGTTGCTTCAGTCGTGTCTGACTCTTTGCAACCATATAAACCGCAGCCTGCCAGGCTCCTCTGTCCATGGGATTCTCCAGGCAAAAATACTGGAGTGGGTTGCCTTGTCCTCCTCCAAGGAATTTTCCTGACCTAGGGATTGAACCCATGTCTCTTATGTCTCCTGCATTGGAATGCGGGTCCTTTACCATTAGTGCTATCTGTCCAAATCCATAGAATATGCAACACCCAGAGTGAGCCCTAACCCTGCGGGCTTTTGGTGATTATGGTACCTTGTTAACTAAGGTACCATTCTGATGACTGATGTTGATAATAGGCAGGCTATGCATGAGTGGGGCCAGGGGTTATATTAGAAAAATATCTATCCTTCCCCTCAGTTTTGCTGTGAGCCTTAAACTTCTCTAAAAAATAAAGTTTGCCTTTTTAAAAATAGCCTCAAATTCTTAGAGGCTAATTCTCTTTCCATTGAGAAGTAATCTCCCTCCACCCCCGCCCTTGAATCTGGGTGGGATTTTTGATGGCTTTGGCTCATAGAATACAGAGGAAGTGACGCTATGAGGCTTCTGAGACTAGGTCATAAAAGGGCTTGCACCTGGTTCTCATGGAACATTCACTCTGTAGATGCTCTCTCTGGGAACCCAGCTAACATGCTTCAGGAAGTCCAAGCCAGATGGACCCAGGCAGGCACCTGGTTGGTGGGCCCAGAGGAGCCCAGCTTTACATCGTCCCAGCCCATGTATCAGACATTAGAGAAGAAGCATCCAGATGATTCAACCCTTGCTGTTTGAATTTCTCAGATAAGGCCCCAGACATCACAGAGCAGAGATAAGCCATTAATGCTGTTCTCCACCCAAATTCCTGTCTCTAGAATCTGTGAGCATAGAAAATAATTTTGTCTTATTCCACCTAGTTTGGAGTGGTTTGTTACACAGCAACAGATAACCAGGACATCATGCCAGATCAAAAGGTTATGAGAACTCACTTTCTCAGACTCTCCCGATATTAAGTTTCTATTTCCTTGCAGGCAGACAAAGCGTAGGCGGCTGGCAAGTAGGCACAGGTTGGTTGGTGCATCGATCGCCAGGCTTATATGTGATGGCTGGGACACTTTATCCTTCCTTCCTGCCACTCACTTGGCTAAACGGGGAAGTGGATGGTGACATTAATCACCTGTTACCCTCTTTTCCCACTCCTGCCTGAAGGGAGCTGCTCACAGGTCTGGGAGCTCAGCTGGGGAGGACGTTGGTCTCTGGGGCTGAATCAATATTTGCCTTGGAGCCAGCTCTTAGGGGCTATTAGTATGTCATTTACAAAATGACTGTATTGACCACAGGAGAAGATAATTGCCAGAGACAAATGCCCACTTTGACACGTAGCTCTCTCTGGGGCCCTGGAAGGGCTACTGAGCCTCCTGTGTGGGTGTGGAGGTGACGTGTCTGGCTGTGGGGAGGGGGTGCTGGTATGCAGCAGTCCGGGACTGGATGTGGGGGATGCCAAAAGGTGCCTCTGTATGTGTGTGTGTGTGTGAAAGAGAGAGGAGAGAGACTGGGCCCTGAGCTACTAGGCCATCCCACCTCTAAGTCTTGTGTGGGCATCAAGATGAGGCTGTGAAATATGGACAAGGTCAGGGCTGCTTTGGGATGCTGGCTTTTTTCCTTTGCCTCTTTTTCCTGGGTCCTGGGTCTGATGGAGAGGCTTCCTTCCCAGTTCCTTTCTTTAACCATCTCCTCCAGGAACTGAGTAAGATGAAAATGAATGGTCAGTGCCAACCACAAGCACCAGGGAATGTGAAGGAGGCATATAACTGACGTCACTGGTGCCAGAGTAGAATCTGGGAGACCATTTAGGTCACCAGTTAGGTTGTCGATGCGTAGTTCATTTTCAAAATACAGTACAAACAGGAGCATATCACAGTGCTGTTCTGCCCCACATTTTTTTTTTTTTTCATTTTACATTAAGTCTTGTGGATTGTTCTACGTCGGCACAAGCAGAGGCCCCCTCATTTTTTAGTGAGCATATATAACATTTTATTTTATAGATATATTACCATTGATTCAATTAGCTTCCTATTGATGGATATTTAGACAAGCATTTCTCACACTTTAAAGTGCATGTGAACCAGTCATCTGGTGATCATGTGGAAATGCAGATTTTGAATCCACAGGTCTAAGATGGGACCCTAGAGTCTACATATTTGACAAGCTCCTGGGTGGTGCTGATGCTTCTGTTCCATCAACCACCCTTTGCATAGAGAGGATTCAGACAGTATTCAGTATTTTGTCATTATAAACAGTAGGCAAGTCGTTTATCTTTGGCTGCACCGGGTCTTCATCGTTGGCAGGCTTTCTCTTGTTGTGGCAGGCGGGGGCTACTCTTCACTGAGGTGGGTGAGCTTCTCATCACAGTGGCTTCTCTTGTGGGGAACAGGCTCTAGGGCACGCTGGCTTCAGTAGTCACAGCACACGGGCTTGGCTGCCCCATGGCCTGTGAGATCCTTCCAGACCAGGGATCAAACCCATGCCCCCTTGCAGTGGCAGGTGGGCTCTTAACCACTGGACTACCAGGGAAGTCTGCGATAAATATTTTCCTAGGTACCTTTCATAATGTGCAATTCTATCTGTAGGATACATGGATAGAAATAGAATTTCGGGACCAAACCTATGGCTGTGGCCTGCTGACTTGTTAGATTTTGCAAATTGCCCTTCATAGGCTGTCCATTCTGACAGCCTGCAGGGGTTGCCCCTACGCCTTTGCCCATAGGAAGTATTATGACACAGATGTGCTTCCATTTCGCCTTCATGCCTTTAGTTTGCATTGTTATCAATTTAGATATTATATTATTAGTGTGTAGATGGTGACTCAGTGGCAAAGAATCTGCCTGCCATGCAGCAGACGCAGGTTCAATCCATGGGTCAGGATCTGCTGGAGGGGGAAATGGCCACCCACTCCAATATCCTTGCCTGGGACACGCTGGATAGAGGAGCTTTGTGGGCTACAGTCCAGGGTATCGCTGAGAGTTAGACATGACCGAGCACACACGCACCGGCATTCAGGACTGGTAGAACTTCATGGTGAATTGTGCCCTTTTTTTGTTTTAGCACTTTGTCCTTCCTCCCAACTTCAAATCCCTTGTGTCTGCTGTCTCTGCTCTTGCTTGCCTGTACATTCCTGTGTATTTTTAAGATTTTTTAAAACTTAATTTATCAATTAGTTCACTTGTATGTGCATATTAAAATGCTATATATTATGTATAATCTTCATTTAGAAGCACCGTTTCCTCCAACCTCATTATTTCATGAAATCATTTTGTTCAGATTTTTCACTTGCATTTTTAAGATATGCTTCTCTTCTCCATCATTAGAGATAATGTTCTCAGTCATTTATCCCAGTTTTCCAGAGCACCTCCTTTTCCCTCCTTCTGAAAGTTGACATACCACAATTTTTGTATCTATGTGTGCCAATGTCCCTGACAAAGTTATTCCGAGCTATTTGCTCTTTAATAGTCGTTTGTTTTATCCGTTTGGCCTGTGGGTGTCTTTTTATGAATTCTGCAGTGGAGCTATTTGCTGTTTTCTTTTCCCCTTTCATTTATGTTTTTTATAAAATCACATTGAAATAGGCGCAAATGCACAGATATAGATGTCAAATGTTCTATGAAGCTTATATTTTAAAATACGGAGAGAAACATTTCTCGGTCCTTTGCATCCACGGCTTCTGCACTCAGACAAGGCAACTGCTTTAAATTCTTTTGACTTTCTTGGCATTTTCTCTATATTTCTAAGTAACGCACATATTACCCTTTTTTTAATGGTGTAAAGTTTTAGATTCTATTGACTTCCTATGACAGAAGAGGTGACTCTAACCCTTTCACTCTCATCATCCCCATTTCCCCCTCAATTCTTTTAATACAGCTAGAGCACAATTTTTAACTAAATAAATATAAGGTACATAGTATTGTGGTTATATGACTATTATTTAGAGTTGAGGCCTGTGGTGAATCATGTTAAGTTTCCTTTTTGCACAACGTTGTATTTCTTTTGCAGTTCCTATTCAGCGTTTTCTTTGTGGTCATTCCTCTGTAAGGATCATTCATTTACTCTCAGCTCTCTGAACAGAAGTATAATTCCCATCTTTGTATTCANACAATTTTTAACTAAATAAATATAAGGTACATAGTATTGTGGTTATATGACTATTATTTAGAGTTGAGGCCTGTGGTGAATCATGTTAAGTTTCCTTTTTGCACAACGTTGTATTTCTTTTGCAGTTCCTATTCAGCGTTTTCTTTGTGGTCATTCCTCTGTAAGGATCATTCATTTACTCTCAGCTCTCTGAACAGAAGTATAATTCCCATCTTTGTATTCACAGCTTCAGTAAGAGCCCCTCCTGGAGGCCCCTGGCCTCGTTTCTCATCCCGGTTGGTCCCTCTCTTGGCCCCTTCACCGCCCCCTGGGGACTCCCTCTGGGCTCTCCTGTGTTGGGTCCCCTACTTTCTGGTTTTCTCCTTTTGGTGGAACCATCTTTTAATAATTTGCAGAGAAAAGATGCGTAGGGGATCAAATTTTGGAGGATTTTCATCTCTGAGAATGTTATTACTCTATCTTATATCTATCCATGGCTGAATGATAGTTTCACTAGATGCAGAATCCTGGGGTTGATGTAATTTTCCCTTAGAATCTGCAGGGCCTTTGTCTGCTAGCGTCCAGTATTGATGAGAACTGTTTTGATACTGGATCCTTTGGAGGTAACCCCAACTTGCCTGGTTCCCTTCCCACCAGCACATCACCTCTCTGGATGCCTCTCGATGACCTCTTTACCCTGGTGTTCTCAGGTTTCCCAATAGTGTGCTTGGAAACCCATTTTGCATTATGCTGGGCTCTTGATGATAGGGCTCTTCAATATGAAAACACCACCTTCAAATCTAGGAAATTAACTCGTGCAATGTTACATTTTAAAAATTCCTTCCTTTTGTTGTCTCTTTTCCCTTTCCAAAACTTGTTTCATGATTATTGGACATTTGACCTCCAGGGGGAAAAAAAAAAATCTTTAAATATTTTTTCTTTCCTGTTTTTAATCTCTTTAACTATTTTTTTCTTTTTTCTTCTAAGGCTTCTATTGATTTTTTAGTTCATGCTATTTTGTGTCTTCTTGTTTTCTCAATCCTTCCCCCACCCCAATATACATTTTTGTGGAGGAGGGCATCCTGTTCTAATCTCCATGGATGCAATATCTTCTTCTTTTTAAAAAAAAAATCTTTGAAGATATTAACTATAATATTTGCTCCCTACCTGAATTCATTTTTTGTTTAAAGTTGTTTTTCTATTTGTTTCATGTCTGTGTTTCATGTTTGGAGACTGTCTGATATGTGTTGATCTTTGGCTAACTCTTAATGTTTAAAAGTGAAGCATTGCAACGTGACTTGGAAGTTCTGAAACGTGGGCCCGATTGTCCAGTGGTGGGTTTCACTGGGGGCTTACTGGGCAGGGACCAGTTTGAGCCACTGAGGACTCTCCTCCTCCTGCCGTGACATCCTCTTTTCTCTTGACCAGTTTCCACGGCAGGGAATCTGCCTGTCTCCTGGGGGCTAAGTGGGGAGGAAGGGTCAGGGAAGCAGGGGTGGGGAGCAGGGGGTGGGGTCTCATCACTTGTAGATCTTCAGCTGGGCCAAACACAGTGTGGCATCCCTACGTTCAGGGAGCCTGTTCCGAACCTAGACCTCCTTCCTATCTGCCTGTCGTGGTGGGGGAAGCGGCTGCTGCTTACACAGACTCGGGGACAGCCCCGCTATTTTTCAGCCGCAGCCACTCACTGCCGTGAAGGTCCTCGGTACCCCTCCCCGCTGGGCCTTCCTGGACTCCGTGCAGGAAAGCAGCTGCTTCTGCGTTTCCACTTCACTGCCCTCCATGCTGGCGGCTCAGACCCGGCTCTTTTTAGCCTGCTAGGTTTCCTCATGCTCTGCTTTCCACCTTCCCCCAACGCCACCCAAGAATCGTAAACTCTGGTTACATCTGCTCTGATCTCCGCTCTTGTTATCTTTGTTGTGGTTTTATGCTCTGTTCCCTTTTATGTGCTTTAATCCTGTGGCTGTCACATTTTTAGCCACAAGAAAGAAATAGAGATAAATGTTGGATTGAACCCAAAAGTTCCTTTGGGTTTTTCCATAAGCTCTTATGGGCCAGCCCAATAGGTTTATAACTCCATGTTTAGCTGGAACCAGTCGGTCCTCTAATTTCCACTTTTTCTGAATCCTTTTGTTTTAGGTGTGTCTTAATCTAACCATTCCAAATAACAAATCTGCTCTTCTGTGTGTATGTGTTAAGTCACTTCAGTCATGTCCAACTCTTTGCAACCCTATGGACTGTAGCCCACCCACAGGGCTCTTCTTGTTCGTGGGATTCTCCAGGCAAGAATCCTGGAGTGGGTTGCCATGCCTTCCTCCGGGGGATCTTCCCATTCCAGGGATCAAACCTGCATCTCTGATGTCTCCTGCATCGGCACTAGAGCCACCTGGGAAGCCCTAAACTTGCTCTTGCTGCTGCTGCTGCTGCTGAGTCGCTTCAGTCGTGTCCGACCCTGTGCGACCCCATAGACGGCAGCCCACCAGGCTCCCCCGTCCCTGGGATTCTCCAGGCAAGAACACTGGAGTGGGTTGCCATCTCCTTCTCCAATGCATGAAAGTGAAAAGTGAAAGTGAAGTCACTCAGTCATGTCCGACTCTTAGCGACCCCATGGACTGCAGCCCACCAGGCTCCTCTGTCCTTGGGATTTTCCAGGCAAGAGTGAAATTGGGGTGCAATTGCCTTCTCCGAAACCTGCTCTTACCTCCCTTTAATTTAAAATCAAGGTACCCGATGTTTTCTAGGATGGCCCAAAGTCTGACATGGCTTGAAGGCCTGGCTGCTCTGCCTCCAGCCTCACCTCCCCAGGACCTCACTTCACTAATGTGCTGTTCCCTCTGCCTGCATGCTTGTCCCTCAACTGCCCTTCCCTGGTTAATGTCCGTGGTCCTTCAGCACTCATCTCCAATCTCCCTTCTTCGCAGAAGCCTCTCTTGCTTCTAGCTAGGTCAGGCACCCTGTTATACCCCCTCTGAAGCCCCCTTAGAAGCCCTCTGTACCTAAGTTTAAATGCCTAAGGACTTGCTGGATTTCTGCGCTCTTCACTAAGCTGTAAGCTTATAGCTTTAGTGGTGAGTTTAGCTGCGAGGTGGGGAGTGAGGGTGGAGGAGCAGGTAGAGCTGGGTCCTGTGAGGCCAGGAATTGCCTGTGTCTTTTTCAGTATTGTATCCCCACGGCCAAGCACAGTATTTGCACAGAAAGGCTGCTCAAAGTACAGCTGTTGGACGGATGAAGGAATGAATGAGAAGGTACCTGGGCCTTAGAGGTGGCCTGACTCAGCATCGGCTTGTTACAGCTCCAGCATAGGTGCTTGCGTTTTCAGGTGTGACGCTCTCCACAGCCCTCCGAGGTGGTTACTGTCGGTATCGTCTTATAGAGGGAGAAGTTGGGGTTCAGAGAGTGAAAGTAACTTGGCTAACGTCACACAGCTAAGTGACAGAGCTGAGATTAGCGCTCCTGTCTATCTGCCTCCAAAGCCGATCGGTTTCTTCACTTTGTACGCCCTGGACGATAACATTTGGCTCACGTTGCCAGGAATCAGGGGAGTGAGGGGGTAAGCCAGCCTGTACTATTGTTAACAGCCCCTAAACCTCACAGCTGACAAGCAGTGGTGATCCTTACGGATCTGCAGCGTGGCTATGTTTCTTTTAGGCGTGGCTGTGTTTCGCTCTGTGTGGATGGTCAAGTTTAAGTCAGCTCCTGCTTCTCCTTCTAGGATTATGCACAAGAAGCCTCCATGCTCTGTGGAATTTTGTTCAAATGGTAGAGAGAAGCTCAAGAGATCTGCCATAAACGTACAGACCTTCTAGAAACTTTGGACCTGTGTGCCACATCGACTCACACTCCACTGGTCAAAGCAAGCTGGCAAAGCCCAACATCCAAGTTGTGGGAGGTGTCTCTTTCCATGGGGGTGGGGCCTCTAGAGAATGAACATTTGCTGAACAACAGTACAAGCTTGCATAGTGATAGACAAAGTGACCTCCATGGACAATGACCACTTTGGAACCCATCTCCTAGGGGCTTCCGGCCCCANCAAGTTGTGGGAGGTGTCTCTTTCCATGGGGGTGGGGCCTCTAGAGAATGAACATTTGCTGAACAACAGTACAAGCTTGCATAGTGATAGACAAAGTGACCTCCATGGACAATGACCACTTTGGAACCCATCTCCTAGGGGCTTCCGGCCCCACAGTGATGCCCTTTGAGAAGATCTTTCACAGCAGCCCACAGGTTAAGCCCCCACCTTGTCTAAATGCATCTTGTCCTTGTGGGCACCCAAACCTCACTGGCGAGGAAGGAAGGGGATGTTAGATCGGGCGTCTGTTTTGGTTGCTTTGGTGCTCATGTAGTTATGAAATATATGTGTAAATGTAAGTGACATAGTTAAGCCTTTTTCTGACCTGGCCCCTCACCCTCTTCTCCAGGACCAGATGCTTCTGTAAACAGGATCTGTTTTGTCCACTGAGAACTCCAAAGGGGGGGGAGAAAAAAGAACTCCAAAGGGGAAAAAGCGCGAAATAAAAACAGTAGAGTTCAGTTAAACACGGGGAAGAACTTCCTGTCTGCCTGCTGCTGCTGCTGCTGCTAAGTCGCTTCAGTTCTGTCCGACTCTGTGCAACCCCATAGACGGCAGCCCACCAGGCTCCCCCGTCCTTGGGATTTTCCAGGCAAGAACACTGGAGTGGGTTGCCATCTCCTTCTCCATCCTGTCTGCCTAGGTCTCAGATTAAAAAGGGAAGTTCCTTTATTAATTTCATAAACATTTTTTAGATACCTTACAATGCTGGGCAATTGAAATGCTGGAGGGAAGGGTAGGGGCAGTGATGTAATACAGCACAGCCCCTGGTTGGGTTTTCGAGAAGCCTGCTTTCTGTCTGAGCAAATGTTGCAGTTGATGAAGCCCTTACGGGCCTTGAAGATCAACCCTTCAGACAGCCCCTCTGCCACTTCTGAACAGCCACTCCTGCAGGACACAGGGCCTGGTGTCCTGCTCTCCTCCAGTCTGTGCCCAGGACCCCACATTAGCCCACCATCATGGGCTTAGTGGAGGGGCAGAGCTGGGGATGAGTTCCTGAGCAAGGGCTTGTTACTGCCTTCAGAAGACAGAAAATCAGTTTTGAGAGTAAACCCCTGGGTGGTGAGCAGACAGACGGTTGGTGGCTGCTCTGGAGTTGACATTGTCTGTCCTTAGTTGAGCATCTATGGGTTGGCCTCCCTGGGGCCCGGAGGAGGCCTGGGCTCTGAGCTCCTGTGCAGAGGCTGAACTCACCACCCGCCCCACTGATGCCCCACTGTGGGCTGAGAGGTGGGCCGGGGGAGCGGGGCTAGCCTACTGTGTGGCTGGTTTAATCACACCAGTGTGTGCGGGGGAGCCCGTGTTCCTTCTCGCCACTTAATCCAAACCATATTAAACACAAGCCTCTCTCGGGGCCTCTGTTAATAATAAGTGGCTGATGCTGCTGCCTCGAGTGGGGGGATTTGTTCGCCTTTCATTCATTCCTCCTCTGCCTTATCCCTCCTCCCCTGCTCCCGCGCCTGTGGATGGCAGGAGGAGGAGCAGAAAGCTGGTGAATGTGCGTTAAAATGGATGATTAACATCGGGATCTGGCTTATGGGGAGCTCCTTGCCTGGGTGTCTCTATGACCCTGAACCTGGTGCCTGGGCTTCCCCGGGAGGAAGAGGGGTTTGCGGGCCTGGTGAGAGGTTCTTGGTGTGAGACTGGGAGAATCCAGCATGCCGGGCCCCGGGCCTGAGTACAGGCATGGCTCTGGAGACGGCCGCCCGGCTCTGCTCTGTCAGCTGTGCTGGTTGAGCTTAGCTGGGTCCCATCACCTCTGGACGTGGATTTTCTTTGCTGCACACTGGATCTGTTCTCAGAGGCAGTGATGAGGATGAGGAGAGAGAAGCGCTGGGAAAGCACTTTGAGAACCGCTAAGCAGGGAATCGGTGCTGGGTGTGCTCATGATCATTGTTATGCCAGCCCTGCTCCTCTGGACATGAAGGGGGTGGGCACTGGGAGGGGAGCCCCCTCTTCCTTTCCACATGGTGCTGGGCTAATGTGGGGCCCTGGGGACAGACTGGAGGTGAGTAGGACACTGGGCCCTGTGTCCTGCAGGAGCGGCTGTTCAGTGATGACGCTCCACGTGGGTGCAGAGCCCTGGGCTGGCTGTCTGCAGGCCTGTCCAGGCAGAGAACATTAGTAAAACCTCCGCGTGGCATCAGCTCTCTGCGGGGCCCTTGATGAGGTTAATGGGGCTATGTTTCTGGGCCAGGAATGCAAATAGGCTGTGCGAGGAGCCGAGTCTGTGCTCTCAGGCCAGGTGAAGCCACCTCCCAGTCATGAATGACCCCAGGGACAGAGCTGTCATTGGCCGTGGCCTCAGCCATGCTGGACTGGGCTTCTGAGCCATTTGCTGCCTAATGCCCTTGTTCAGATGGAATTTGAGATGTGGCCCCTTCCACCCCTACCCCAAGCAAGGGGTCTTTCCTTTTTGGCACCTTCTTTTTTCTGCTCAGGATNGCCACCTCCCAGTCATGAGTGACCCCAGGGACAGAGCTGTCATTGGCCGTGGCCTCAGCCATGCTGGACTGGGCTTCTGAGCCATTTGCCACCTAATGCCCTTGCTCAGATGGAATTTGAGACGTGGCCCCTTCCACCCCTACCCCAAGCAAGGGGTCTTTCCTTTTAGGCACCTTCTTTTTTCTGCTCAGGATGCGAGGAAGATGTGGATGTCTTGTGACTCCACTTCTTAGACCCCACCCCTCCTCTTAACATCCCCGAAGTTTCGGATTCTGGGTGAGGAGGGCTAGAGAGGTCGGCCAATCCAGCCCCTGAGCCCCAGGCCTCCCCCCATCACCCAGCTCCTGTTGTCAGCTTGGAAACCAGGTTGAGCTGTTGAGAGGCCGGGTTTGGGAAAAGGAGAAATTCAACGACTCCAGAATAGAAACACCCCATTCAAGTGGGTTAAACTCCAGCCCTGACATTTAATTAGCATCTTTTTCAGCTCCCACACTTGAAGAGTACCTGTTATTTCTTTTCTTTTTTACTCACAGTACACGGTAAGCCAGGAGCATTTTCCCGAGCTCTCGAACCTCTCATCAGAAGTCAGTCACGTTGGAAGCATGATAAATCCCCCTGCTCGCCTGCCGCGGATCGTGGCTCCAA
>SJYA01002089.1:43863-74216 GCA_006410615.1 Neotragus moschatus
GTAGAGAAACCGGCCTGTGCTAAAACCCTGAGGCAGGAGGGACTGGGCGCTTCTGCTGGATGGAGCTGAGCGTTTCTCACGTCCATTCCTTCCTCTCTTGACATGGTCCTGCCTCAGGTCTGGTCATAGCATTGGTGGATGCTTTTTTTTTTTTTTTTCCTGTTTATATTATTTTATTTTATTTTGTATTTTAACGCACAAGCATTTGCTTCTTATTGAGCTTCTTGGCTTCTTCCCCCAACCCCTTTCAGCTCCCGTGCTGGTTGCCACCACCTTAATTTGGGGAAAACAGCTTTGATCAGGGTGCACGTGTGCTCAGTCGTGACTCTCTGCAATAGGCTCCTCTGTCCATAGGGTTTTCTCCTGAGAACACTGGAATGTGTTGCTATTTCCTACTCTGGGGGAATCTTCCAGACCCAGGGATTGATCCAGCATCTCTGGCATTGGCAGGTGGATTCTTTAGGCCATGCCACCTGGGAAGCCCAGCTTTGATGATAATACTCATCTAGAAGCAGCTGGTGTCTCCCACCGAACTGTGTAAGGCCTTGCCACTCTGGTCCCTACTGCTCCTTCGTTTCCCATCACTTGCCTGCTTGTGGCCTCAGTTCAGCCACGTGGGCCCCTCACTCTCCTGCAGACACACCCTGTGCTCTCCTGCCCCCATCTGTGCACCTGCNTGGTGTCTCCCACCGAACTGTGTAAGGCCTTGCCACTCTGGTCCCTACTGCTCCTTCATTTCCCATCACTTGCCTGCTTGTGGCCTCAGTTCAGCCACGTGGGCCCCTCACTCTCCTGCAGACACACCCTGTGCTCTCCTGCCCCCATCTGTGCACCTGCAGGTCCCCCCTTGCATTTCTATGAAGGCCAGTAAGCACCCTGCCCAAGCTTCAAGCTTCTTTGCAGGAAGCTGTTTGACGCCAGCACCCTGACTCCACCTGTGTGTGTGCTCACCTGGGACCCCGGCCCTGCACAGTGGTCATAAAGATGTGCCCAAGAGTGGCCTGGGTGGGAGGCTGGGGGAATCCAGCCGAGGCCCAGTGGCAGGCCTTCCGCAGGGAGGTCTAAGAAGGCTGGCTTATTAATTTTGCCTGAAGATCATCATTTCATCTTGACTTGCCTCCCCCACCTCTTGAGTGAGGGACAGGATTGCTCTTGCTTTGCTGAGCTGAGTAAGTGCCTGGAGGCCCTAGTGTGCATCAAGGTTCCACATTTGCTGCTTTATTCCTGAGTGGCCAGAATGTGAAATTCTGGGAAGAACATGTGCTTGGGTTTGGAGACGTTGAGTTCAAATCCAGCTCTGCCACGCATGAGATGTCAACTCTCAGGCACATGATCTGATTTTTCTATCCCCTGGAGGCTGTAAGACTCCCTTGTAAGTGTGTTGTGGGATAAATGAGATCATGTGATGGGCTAGAGAGCCTCTCAAGTGGTGCTAGTGGTAAAGAACCTGTCTGCCAATTCAGGAGACACAAGAGACGCGGGTTCAATCCCTGGGTTGGGAAGATCTCCTGGAGAAGGAAATGGTAACCCACTCCAGTATTCTTGCCTGGAGAATTCCATGGACAGAGGAGCCTGGTGAAATAATAACAACATTGTAATTCAACTATACTTCAATAACAAAGAAAAAAAACTACCAAAAAATGAGTAAATAGGTGTTAAGCACTCAAGTCACAAATATCACAATGTTTTATTCTCTGAATATCAAATGTCCTCTTCGTTCTTCTGGATGACTACCATGACCTTCTCTCTTTTCAGATCATCTGTCTGTCTACCTTCTACCTATCTGTCTGTCTGTCTGTCTCTCCATCTATTATCTCTGAATCTTCTTTCAGAGGTATTCTTTACTTTGTATCTTAAGATTCTGATTTGCTTTAAAATACAGACTTAAATCTTGTTTCAAATACATGTGTTTGCCTTGCTTACTATCACTCCAGATGAAGAAAATGTATACTAGCAATCTTTTGAAGTTTGTCTACCTAGACTATAAGACTGGTCTCCCCTGTCCAGCCCCAAACAATCCCTGGAAAAACGCACCTGAGGGGAATTGTAGGCAGTTTTCACAGATGAAAGAGATTTCATGCAACTGAGGGCCACAGGCCTGAAGTCGTGACTCTGACTTCAAGTGAAGTTAAAATCTTACTTGTTTCATTCTGCATGCAGCTCTTCAGTAAATTATAAAAAGCAAAAATAAACTAAAATCAACAACAAGAAGAAAAAAAACATTTAAATTCTGAGTCTGAAATCTGATTTCCACAACAGTTAGTGACTATGGGAGCCCGCCCCAGTCTCTGGGTTCCTCTTGCCACGCTGCCCTCACCTTCTGTCTCCCTGGGGACACCCTGGAGAGGTGCCACCTGCATGCAAAAACCTGGGCTTTGAGTAAAATGTCATTAAGGAAGTTACATTCCCCGAAAGGGAACATGTTCTTCAGAAAGGACTGCAGTCTTTACCAGGTACTGGGCTGTCAGGAGGTGTCTCGGCTTAGAGTTTAATGAGTAAATTTAAATATTGGATGCAAATTGAGCTTACTGTTAATTCTAGCTTCAAAGGGCAAAGAGCAGAAGAGATGGTTAAACAATCACGAGGCTGTTTTTCTGAGAAGGCAAGCTTATTACCAGCACACAGACATAATGCAACAGCTTTTTGATGGCTTCTGCCAAGCCACATGGAAGTAAAAACATAACGGTTTAAAGAGAAAGGAGTTTTTCTCCATGTGGTCTGAGGCAGACCATCAGTATCTTTGCAGTGATCCACAGTCCTCTGGCTGGACCAGACAATGAGTGGCCTCAGGTGGAAGCCACGTGAATCCTTGACAGACAGATCGGGAGGGGCTGCCGCTGCTCAGCCCCCACTTGCCTGCAAGAATCCCACCCGTCAGACTGTGTTTGGCTTCCAGAAGTGTCAAATTCTATTAGGAGGAGACAGCAATATTTCCATACCTGCCCTTCTAGGCACCATCCTCCCACCAGCGGATTAATTAAAATGCGCATGCCAATACATTAGCTACAAACACAGCATCCCTCTTCACATGCAAATGCAATCAGTTGGTACCAAGATGATTTACTTAATGGCAAAAGAAAAGGCAGACTCTATAATGTGACTTTTGCAGTGAAAACTTAAGTTCATGTAGTTCACGTGTAAGCTAATATTACGTGGGAGTCTGACAGAACACACTCTTTGTTAAGCTCCTCAGCAACCATTCACTCTCACACCCAGGGCATTTCCCCCAGGAAGCCCTCCTGGTTAAGATACTCCATCCACTCAGCTCCTTCATCCCTCCCCGCCACACGGATGCCCGAGGGCAGGCAGGGCTTGGTCCTGGTTCTGCATTTGCTCTCACTGTGCTCTGAGAGTGCTCTCCTTATACGCTTGAGGCTAGGAAAGCGCTGTAAGCTCCTCTCCTCTGTCCGTACTTAGTTGATTGGATGATCTAAACCAGAAGGATTTCTCAGCCCACCTCATAACAGCTCCTCATTTTCTGTTGGGGAGGCTGAGACCCTCTGCAACTCCACTCTGAATGGAGAGATGAGTTGTCCAAAGTGACACTGATAGTGGTTGGCGATAGAGCAGGAGCTGGAGTTATGCTGGCCCTGAGACAGTGCCCAGAGACCAGCGAGGTGGTCCCTGAGGGATGTTTCCTTCTCCTAGGCATCACTCAACAGTGATCACTATGTCACTGTAGATTCCGTGCTGTGAGCCTCTTTCTTGAGAGACGCCTGATCTTGACTCACAGATTAAAGAGTGAAAAAGTGAAAGTGTTAGTTGCTAAGCTGTGTCTTTGTGACCCCATGGACTGTGGCCCGCCAGGCTCCTCTGTCCATAGAATTATCCAGGCAAGAACACTGGAGTGTTTGCCATTCCCTTTTCCAGGGGATCTTCCCGACCCAGGGATCGAACCCGTCTTCTGCACTGCAGGCAGATTCTTTACCATCTGAGCCACCAGGGAAGCCCAGCTCAGTTGATTTTTGCCAGGTGAGGGCTGGAGAGTTCCAGAACCTAGATAGGCATAGCTCCTGCCCTAAGGGATCCTACAATGGAAATTGCTAACCTTTGTTTGTTTGTTTATAAGAAGCCTTTCAAGGACTTCCCTCACAGTCCAGTNAGTCCATCCTAAAGGAAATCAGTCCTGAATATTCATTGGAAAGACTGATGCTGAAGCTGAAGTTCCAATACTTTGGCCATGCAGAGAACTGACTAATTGGAAAAGACCCTGGGCAAGATTGAAGGCAGGAGGAGAAGGGGACAAAAGAGGGTGAGATGGTTGGATGGCATCACCGATGTGATGGATGTGAATATGAGCAAGCTCTGGGAGTTGGTGATGGACAGGCAGGCCTGGCATGCTGCAGTCCATGGGGTCAGAAAGAGTCAGACACGACTGAGCAACTGAACTGAACTGAACTGACAGTTGATTCCCAGCTAGCATTAGTGGTAAAGAACCTGCCTGCCAATCTAGGACACGTAACACCTAGGGTTCAATCCCTAGGTTAGGAAGATTCCCTGGAGAGCGTGGCAACTCGCTCCAGTATTCTTCCCTGGAGAATCTCGTGGACAGAGGAGTCTGGCAGACCATAGTCTATAGGGTTGCACAGAGCTGGACACAAATGAAGTGACTGAGCATGCACACGCATGTAGTTGATTTACTTTTATGTGTTTCACACGTATTGCAAAGAGATTCGGTTATATCCATACAAGTATCCACTCTATTCCAAGTTCTTTTCCTGTTTGGGTTATTACAGAGTATTGAACAGAGTTCCATGTGCTACACAGTAGGTCCTTGTTTGTAATTTATTTTAAATATAGTACTGGGTACATGTCAATCCCAAACTCCCAATCTATCCCTTCTTTTCACTCCTTCTCCATGGTAACCATAAACTTGGTTTTCTAAGTCTGTGAGTGTTTCTGTTTTGTAAATAAGTTCATTTGTATCATTTTTTTGGACTCACCATATAAGCAATATCATATGATGTGATATAGGAAAAGAATCACAAAGGAATGGAAATATGTATACGAAAAACTGAACCACTTTGCTGTACACTTGAAACTAACATATTATAAATCAACTATATCCTAATACAAAATAAAAATTAAATAAAAAATGAAAGATGCTCAGGAATTCCAAAGAGAGAAAAAAATTTTATAAAGCTGGTTAATAAGTGATGTCTGTTTGTTTTTCTGTTATGCCCTGTGCATGCACTGTTTATTCAATAACATTAACTACAATGTTTAAAAAAATCTAAATAATAAAGCAACCAAGTAATGGCATCATAATGAAAAGGTCATGTGATAAAAATAAAACATAAATACTTAGCAGGGAAAAATGTTAAATGAAAAAGATAAAACTGTTTCTTTCCTATAGTTTCTAGAGTTCTCTTAAGTAAGATTCCTTTTTTTGTTTTAAGTCTGATTCAGATCAACAGAGTGGGTCAGGCCCCTGTGTTAACTCCCTGAACTCTGAACCTATGAGGTGGATACTATCATAATCATATAAAGAACCCGTCTGCCAATGCAAGAGATGCAGGAGACGTGGGTTCCACCCCTGGGTCAGGAAGTTCCCCTGGAGAAGGAAGTGGCACCCCACTCCAGTGTTCTTGCCTGGAAAATTCCATGGACAGGGAAGCTTGGTCCATGGGGTGGCAAAAAGTCGAACACGACTGAGTGACTGAGCAGGCATGCAGTCGTGCACACGTGTATGCAGGCACAGACGAAGTAACTGAGGCACAGACAAGCTAACTTTTTGAGGTCTCCATGTCGGTTGCATTTTGTTTCCTCCAAAGTTCTTTTCTTTCTAAAAGAAGAAAGAAAAAAAAAATCCTGAGAAAAAATTTTTGCTCCAACCCAAGTTATTATAAAAAAGCAGATCCTCAGACCCAACTCAGACTGACACAGTTGGAGGTGCCAAGCACAAGCCAACACAAGCCAAGTGGCACTGCCTGTTGGCACGAATGCTGACCCAGACCCAGTAAGTTAGTGAAGGTTAATTTTGGGAGGTTTTAGGGTCTAGGAAGAGGTGCAGTATTTTCCTGACCACTGATTCATGGAAAAGTTGAGTTACAGTATGTGTGTGTGTGTGTGTGTGTCCCAGCCCATGCCCAGGGGAAGGCCAGAGGGCAGAAAGGATGCCAGACAGAAGGAAGCCCCCTTCTCCTCCACAAGACTGTGCAAGTGCCTGGCCGCCTCCTCCTGATCTCCCCTCACTGCCCCCAGAAGCCCCCTCTCCTCCCTGCTGGGTCCTGTGCCTGCATGGTGGGCAGTCTTCCCCAAGGTCTCTGTCTCCAGTGATGGCTCACAACAGTGCAGGGACAGGGCGAGTATTTAAACCTCTTCCCCCTCGAAGAGGAACAGCTGGAGCTCAGGGTGCACATGGAGGAGCATGTGCTGGGGGCTCTGGTGGGCGTGCACACGTCACATGGATGAAACCATTCCCGCCACAAGTCATATTATGTTTCTCTTTCACGCCTAATGGACCACTGGTTGGAGACAGGAAGCGTAAAAACACTTGTGTTGGAATGGAAAAAGATAATGACAATGATTTGACCCATGATCATCTTGATCAAATCAGCAAGCTAGCTGCATTTAGTAAATCAAAAATCTGAGATAGCACTTTGAGGCTTCTCTGGTACTTCAGAAACCAATATTAAAAAGAAAAAGAAAAAAAAAGAGCGTTTCATTTTGGCTTTCATTTGTTGGGAATAAATATTATTCATGAAGGTTTTGTTTGCAGAGAGATGCTTGAAAGTAACAGCCTGAAACCTTCTCTCCTATCGTGTTTAGAAACAAAATATGAAAGAATTTTTAAAAAATCTTGTTTAAAGTTTAAGGTACAAACTGTGGTAATTTCAAGCATCAGGTCATCAAAGCAGTTTCTGATGTTTGTTAAAATTTAATCTGCCTTTTAATACAAGTTCAGGCCCCAAATCAAGTGTGTGAGAGTGAGATGCTTTAAATTTCTGAGGCAACTCCTAAGTCATCTTACTATGTAATGGCCGTGAGACATTGCTGTGAGAGGGAGAGTCCAGCCTTTGGAGCCAGGTACGACTGGCTTGCAGATCCTTCTGGGCTCCTCCAAGGGCAAGCTACTCAGCTATTAGCCTCAGTTTTCTCAACTAGAATAACAGGGCTGAGAAGGTTAAATAAGTGTATATATAAAGTGGGTGCTTAATAGATGTGATCTTTTCATGGGTGGCTCAACCATCTTCCTTGACAACCAATTTAATTGTCTCTCCTTTTACCTATTTCTGTACCTAAACTGCCTTTTCATGCATTATCTTGTTTCCACAGCATCCATATAGTTTACTGCTATCTGATCTGATCTCTTTCATCTATTTGCCTTACTGTCTGCTGTCCGTATTGGCTTGTGAGGTCCGGGAGAGCAGGGATTTCTTCTGTTTTCTCTATCTTTGCCTCTCCTGTATGTAAAAGAAGGCTGATGTGTAATACGGGCTTCCCAGGGGGCTCAGTGGCAAAGCAGCTGCCTGCAAATGCAGGAGATGCAAGAGACGCCGGTTTGATCCTTGGGTCAAGAAGATCCCCTGGAGGAGGAAATGGCAACTCACTCCGGTATTCTTGCCTGAAAAATCCTATGGACAGGGAAACCTGTCCATAGTCCATGGGGGTCGAAAAGAGTTGGACATGACTGAGCACATACCACGATGTTGTAATGCAAGTTCAATAGACATTTGTTAAGACGTTCTCTTTTCCCTGTTTCATAACTGGCTGTGACCATCACTATCTCTTCATATCTTACTTTCTTCATTTGTCACAGAAGCACACTGGTCTAGGGTAGCAGCTGGCAAACTACAGCTCATGGGCCAGTCTGGCCCTCCACCCACTTTGTAAATAAAGTTTTATTGGAACACAGCTAT
This sequence comes from Neotragus moschatus, assembly GCA_006410615.1. Classification (NCBI taxonomy): domain Eukaryota; kingdom Metazoa; phylum Chordata; class Mammalia; order Artiodactyla; family Bovidae; genus Neotragus; species Neotragus moschatus. The sequence continues at coordinate 51,726 of SJYA01002089.1, forward strand.
GCTCACTTGTTTACATATTGTCTGTGGCTGTGTTGGGGCTCCATCAGCAGGTCTCAGTGGTTGCAGAGATGGTATAGCTCACAAGTCTAAAATAGTTATTATCTGACCCTTCATAGAAAAGTGTGCCAATTACTGGTCTCTTTGAACTCTGAGATCTTTATACTCCTGATGTTCTTAATCTTCTGGGAAACACCCACACAATGTTCACTGCTCTGTGTAATAACAAGTAGCCAATTGATTTTCTCAAATTCCTTTGAAGTTTCATAATAGGCCATGAGTTGACTATGGTTAGGGAGTTTATCTGGAGAAGGCAATGGCACCCTCCTCCAGTACTCTTGCCTGGAAAATCCCGTAGATGGAGGAGCCTGGTAGGCTGAGGTCCATGAGGTCTCTACGAGTCAGACACGACTGAGCGACTTCACTTTCACTTTTCACTTTCATGCATTGGAGAAGGAAATGGCAACCCACTCCAGTGTTCTTGCCTGGAGAATCCCAGGGATGGGGGAGCCTGGTGGGAGGCTGTCTATGGGGTCGCACAGAGTCGGACACGACTGAAGTGACTTAGCAGCAGCAGCAGCAGCAAGGAGTTTATACTGATGGTTTATTCATTTCCCCACGATTTTCCAGCCTTTTCTCCCAAAGGATTTAAGCCCTAAAGGGTATAATTGCTGTCACCCACTTTGAGATTTGCTGCAACTTTTCCTTGACACCAGTTCTAGGAGGGGACTGCCTTAACACTGCACTTCAAGCATGCTTGGCTTTGAAATCGATGAATGTTTCCAGCTGGTATTGCTCTAGCTTCAATGTCACAAAACATCAGCTGAGAACCGGAGGTGGAGAAGGAGGGCGGCAGGTTCCTTATTTCTCCAAGGAGTCTCTTCCCTTTTTAAGCTCCCGGCCCACACAATTCCACAAAGGACTGTGTTTGAGAAGCGAGGCAACGTGGTATAACTGAGAGAACACAGAGTTTGGCTCCCGAGAAAATTTGGTTCACGTTCCATACCTGTCACTTACTAGTTCCATGACTTTGGATGAGTAACATAATCTTTCTGCACCTCAGTTTCCTCATTTGTGAAGGGGACTTATTGATTACCACCTCATAAAAAAGAGTGAATAACAGTGGCCATTTAATACATATTATTTGAATACCTGTTATATACCAGGTATTATTCTAGGTCTTGGGAAAACAGTAGTAAACAAAAATAGAAACAAAAAAATCTCTTATCTTATGGATCTTGTGTCCTATGGGGGGATAAACAAGTAAATATTTAATGTAGTGATGAATGCAATGAAGAAAAATCAAGCGTGGTAAAGGAACAGAGAGTGATGGAAGGGTGACATTTTATTTAATAGAACAGTCAGGGTCATCCTCTTTAGGGAAATGACAACTGGATAAGCCCTGGAGGAAGTGAGGGAGAGAGGCAAAGGGATATTTGGGAGAACAATATACTGAGTCAAAGCAGCCTCTAGTGCAAAGTCCAGGAAGCAAGGTCTGCCTGGCGTTCACGCAGAGCATGTGGACCAGGATGGCTGGAGCTGAGGTGGGGTGGTGGCGCTCAGACTTGAGGCTGAGGGAGCAGGTAGAGGATGAGTCGTTTAGGGCCCCCGGGCCATGAAGAGGCTCAGGATTCTATTCTACAGGGAGTGGGAAGTCTAAGGAGGGTTATGAGCGGGGCTGCGACATGCTCTGACTTATGCTATAAAATAATTCTGGCTGTTGTAATGCAGCACAGACTGTGAACTTTTGTTTAAAGTCTTGCTATCATCTGTTGTTCACAATGCACACTGAACATCCTGTATGGTACGTGTGTGCCTGCTTAGTCGCTTCAGTCATGTCTGACTCTGCGACCCCATGGACTCTAGCCCACCAGGCTCCTCTGTCCATGGGATTCTGCAGGCAAGAATACTGGAGTGGGTTGCCATGCCCTCCTCCAGGGCATCTTCCCCACCCAGGCATCGATCTCACTTCTGCATTGCAGGCAGAAACTTTGCTGACTTAATCACCAAGGAGGCTCACCTACTATGGTACCAGGGCCTATTTAGAGGGAATTACCTACAGCTGTAGCAAGATGAAGTGAGGCTAGTTGGGCAAACAGTCTGATTGCTGGAGGGTGACGGGAGAGCTGCTTCCTGCTGGAGAAGTGGTTCGCACCCAGCAGGTCCGGGTGAGACCTTGATCTCTGGCCAACACTCTGTCTCCCAGCTGATGAGGCTATCCAGTCATCCCTCTTGGTCAGTCTTCAGTGGCAATTAGAGCCACGTGGGCTGGGTTGAACTATTTGCCATGTTTGAGATTGGCTTATAAAAATGAGAGATGATTACAAGTGCTTTAGAAAGACCAAACATCATTAAGCCTCCCAGACCTGCTCTCTGGAAAGCTTTCCACCTGGGCCACTTAGCTGAGCCACCTGGCGATGGTAGCACCTTGCTGGGGAGGAAAGTTCTCACGGCAGGGACTGAGGGGGTGATGGAGCAGTGTGTGGGGTTGAAAATCGGGACCCAGAGTGTGGACCGGCTGCCCTGAGTTTGCAGTTATGCCAGTCTCCAAAGGTGAGCAGGGATGGGGTGAGGCGAGCCTGGCTTGCTGGCCAGAAGCTCACTCTAAGTGACTGGCCTCCTGTGGGGTCCGCTTTGTCAGCCCAGGTCCCTGAGGAGTCCCCCCACCTCCACCCTGCCCCAGAGGATTCCCTGCTCAGCTTCCCACCTCCCTACCATAAGTGTCATTTCTACATCTGACTTTGGGGCCAAGGCCCGCAGATGGGGAAGCTGCCCTATTTGCTGCCCTACTTTCTGCCGTGAGATCAGGTGGGGATTCCAGTAGGGTGACCCGCCACCCTGGTTTTTCTGGAGTTGAGGGGTTTCCCTGGATGTGGGACTTTCTGGTCTAAAATTGGGAAAGTGAAAAAAAAAAAAAGTGAAAGTGTTAACTGCTCAGTGGTGTCTGACTCTTTGCCACCCCATGGACTGTAGCCTGCCAGGCTCTTCTCTCAATGGAATTCTCCAGGGAAGAATAGCCATTCCCTTCTCCAGGGAATATTCCTGATCCTGGGATTGAACTACAGTCTCCTGCACTGCAGGGGGACTCTTTACTGTCTGAGCCACCAGGGAAGCCCCAACAAAACTGGGAATGTCCCAGGCTAACGAGAACAAGATGGTCACCCTAGTGGGCTGTCTATGGGTTCATTGAGAGCAGCGGCTGTGTTTTGTTGCTGGTTTGCTAACTGTTGTATTGAGATATGATTATATGCCATCAACTGGCCTATTTGAAATGTAGTCTTCAGTGATTTTTAGTACATTTACAGTTGTGCCACTATCATCAAAATCCATTTTAGAACATTGTCATCACCCTCAAAAGTAACCCCATGCCCACTGGCAGTCATTCCCCATTTCTGTCGCCAGATCTTACTTGCACCCTGTGGCCCCAGCCTTGAACCAAGTTAATCTACTTCATCTCTATAGATGTGTCTATCCTGGGCAATTCATGGGCTTCCCTCATAGCTCAGTTGGTAATGAAGATCCAGCCAGTCAATTCCAGAGGAAATCAACCCTGAATATTCATTGGGAGGACTGATGTTGAAGCTGAAATTCCAATACTTTGGCCACCTCATGAGAAGAGCTGACTTATTTGAGAGGAGATCGGAGCATTCAGGGCCGAATGGCCGTAGACAAGCTGACTTATTTGAAAAGACCCTGATGCTGGGAAAGATTGAAGGCAGGAGGAGAAGGGGACGACAGAGGATGAGATGGTTGAGTGGCATCACCAACACGATGGACATGCGTTGAGTAAGCTCCGGGAGTTGGTGATGGACAGGGAAGCCTGGTGTACTGCAGTCTATGGGGTCTCAGAGTTGGACACGACTGAGAGACTGAACTGAACTGAATGTTTTCAAGGTCCATTCATGTTGTAACACGTGTCAATACTTCAATCCTTTTTATCATTGAATAATAATCCATTGTATGGAGATACCACATCTATTCATCAGTTGTTGGACATTTGGGTTGTTTCTACTTCTTGGTTATTAGGAATAATGCTGAGATGGTTCTTCAAGTACAAGTGTTTGTGTGGACATCTGTTTTCATTTTTCTTGGATAGATATGTGAGAGTGGGACTGTTGGGTCATGTGGCAACTCTGTTTAATCACGTGAGAAACTGTCGGATGTTTTCTAAAGCAGCAGCTCCATTTTACATTCTCACAGCAGTGTGTGAAGGTTCAGATTTCTCTACACCGTCACCAGCTCTGGTGTTGTTCTGTCCTTTTATTATAGCCATCCTAGTGGGTGTGAGGAGTATTTCATGGTGTTTTGGTTTACATTTTCCTGATGGTTAATGACTGGGAGCTGTGTTTTATTCTGTCTTATATCTAAGCACCTGGCACACTGACTGGGGCAAAATTGGTGCTGAATATGTGATAATTGAATTCTAAGTGCTAGAATGAATCCCACCAGACTCCCGCGGCTAAAGGGTGCTGAAACAGATGGCCAGAGTGGGTGGGTCTTAGGTGGATTTAAGAACGCTTCTTACGCATATATAAGGCAGTCAAGACAGATGAAGGTGCCTTTCTCCCTGCTACTGGATACGGTTTTGTCATCCAAAGATGGTGTGCTTTGCTGCCAGAGATGTGTGTTCAAGACTCCTGCTGAGGCCCCAGTCCTCACTGTGGTGGGAAAGCAACAAAATAGTTTTGACTAGTTGGATCATGAGCAGAGGGACAGTTCATAGAGGAGCGTGTGGGACACCATCCATTTAGATTTTTATCCTGATGATCCATGTGGACCACTGTGGTCCTATAGGAAGAGCAGTGATGGGGGTAGGTTTGCATTTTAGGAAGAGTCCTTTAGCAGCGGCATCGAGAACAGATTACACCCAGAGCCAGCCTGCTTTGTGGAAGAGTGTTGTAAGAAGACAGGTTACATGTGATGGAGGCTGGACAGAGGTAGTGAGAGGTGGGGCTCCAGGGTGATGGGGAGTTAGACTCCTCCGGCAAGTGACTCATAACACTCTGAGGCCACGGACGCCTCTGCAAATATGATGAAACCCGAAGACCTTTTCCCTAGAAATAAAGTGCTCAGGATTCAGTGTACAGTCTTTCAGGTGGCAAGAGAGTTCTTAGAGCCCAAGATGTCCTCTTCTCATCTTGCTGGGGGCAGCCAGCAGGTCATCATCTCTCTCCAAGCTTTGCTTTCCCACTCTGTAAGTAAGGAGGTCATGCCAGATAATCTAAGAACTTTTTCCTGTCCTGACGACCTCTACTGGAATAGGAAATGGCAACCCACTCCAGTATTCTTGCCTGGAAAAGTCCATGGACAGAGGAGCCTGGTGGGTCCGTGGGGCTGCGAAAAGTTGGACGCGACTGAGAGCAGCAGGCCAGGGAGGATGTCTGCTCCCTAACAGTCCTCAGGAGCATCCCCTGTAGGGGTCAGGTTTGGAAGTCTCCCATCCAGGGCGGGACCCAGGGAAGTGAGTCAGTGTGTGAGTGTCAGTAAGTGAGTCGGTAAGCTTGACAGTGTCAGAAACTGAGTGTTAGGAGCTGCTTTGTTTTTATTGCATATTTATAGAGAAAAAAGGCATAAAATGTATTTCCCATCTTATAAATAATTTATCTGTCAGAAGTGGCCTGGAGAATTATTGCCTGTTGTCTGGCTTCATGTGTGTTTATAACTTTCTCAAGGGTTTGAATTATTTCAGAACTCAGTTTCAAGCATTTGGGTAGAAAATTTGGTTTGATTTATAGTCATCATGTTCCTCCAAAAGTAACTGTTCTCAGCATGCTGCCATTATCCCTGCCACCATCCCCGCTGGGATGGTGAGAATTTCTTTAGTGTTCTGAAGCTTCCGCTCTGTGGGGCTGGGGCGGGGGCCAAGTGTCAGGTGGACACGGATCCTCTGGGTTCCAGCTCTTGTTTGAGACTAGCCAGGTGACCTAAAGTGCTTCAGGCAAAGCAGTTTACCTTTAGGAAGTTTCACTCACTGAAAAATGTAGCTGTGGAATAAGTTTTTAGGATGTCTTTAGCACCAACATTTTATAATATAAGGAGGCTTTGCTGCAGCTTATGTTTGTTACTTACAGGCATTGATTCTCCAAATTGATCATCACCCCATGCTAAGCTGGCTGGATAATAATCAACTGCTGCTGCTGTTTAGTTGCTAAGTCGTGTTCAACTCTTTTGTGACCCCATGGACTGTAGCCCACCAGGCTCCTCTGTCCATGGGATTTCCCAGGCAAGAATACTGGAATGGGTTGCCATTTCCTTCTCCAGGGGATCTTCCTGACCTAGGGATCGAACTCAAGTGGATTTGATCCACTTGGCAGGTGGATTCTTTACTACTGAGCCACCTGGGAAGACCTAAGAGCTAATTAAAAATGCAAATTACGGGCTTTCAGGAGCAGAGATTCTAACTTATGGGGTCTGGGATGGGTAGGACATATGTATCTTTATAAAAATCTCATTTACTAATTAAAAAAATCTGTTTAAAAATATATTTTTGCTTCCACACTTTTGTTGTTCAGTTGCTCAGTCATATCTGAGTCTTTGTGACCCCTGCAGCATGCCAGGCTTCCCTGTCCTTCACTATCTCCCAGAGTTTTTTCAAACTCGTGTCCATTGAGTCAATAATGCCACCCAACCATCTCATCTTCTGTGCCCATTTCTCTCCCTATCCTCAATCTTTCCCAGCATCAGTTTTTCCAGTGAGTCAGCTCTTTGCATGAGTTGGCCAAGTATTGTGGCTTTAGCTTCAGCTTGTCAAGAAGCATTTAACAAGAGGCTTCCTATGTGCTGTTTTGGATCTGTCAGGAATTCTCTGTTCCTTATTAATTCTTGAATATTCAGGAATTAAGAGGAGGCAAGCCTCTCCCAGGTGGCTGGGGAATCCAGGCATTTCCTTCCTTAGTTTTTCTATATGGTGATAAGTTCCTCTTCCTTTTTATGAACCATATGGTAAAAGTGGTTCTTTACAACTCACTCTCTTTCGTATGGATGACCTCATGTTTCCTTGATAACTTGTAAGTTTTGATTTTATCTCTGCTGAAAATAGCTATCTTGTAAGACAGTACAAATACCTACACAATGTTGAATAAAACACCTCTGCTCCATCAGAGCTTTGGTCCCCGTGTCCTGCTTTCTCTCTCTCTCTCCCTCTCTCTCTTTTTCAGGCTGATCCCCTGGAGTGCAGAGGCTCTCTGAGTTCACTTTCCTGCCTGGGCTTCTAAGACCCTCTTGAGAATGCACTCTGCGCCTTCACCCCATCAAGAGGGCACCTGAGGCCTCCATGAACAGAGCAAGCCCTGTGCAGGGGCTTTACTGGCTTTCTGCATAAACCAAGGAATATCAGCCTCTTTCTTTCTCCTTTACTTTCTTATCAGTCTACTCCAGACCACCAGGTTCCAGTCCATTAAAGGACCTCAACACAGTGTTAGTCCTTCCAATAAATATTTAAGTTTGGTTTCCTTTAGGATTGACTGGTTTGATCTCCTTGCAGTCCAAGGGACTCTCAAGAGTCTTCTCCAATACCACAGTTAAAAAGCATCAATTCTTTGGTGCTCAGCCTTCTTTAGGATCCAACTCTCACATTTGTACATTAGTACTGGAAAAACCATAGTTTCCACACTGCCTCTCTCTAACTCACTAAGGTGATTCTAATGTTTGTCCAGGTTTGGGAACTATGCTTTCAGGTAAACATTACTGTATTTCAATTCAATTTAATAAGACTTTATGAAATATCTAATATGTGTGAGGTGTTTTGCCCCAAAAGATTAAACAGAAACAATTTCTGCTTTAAATCACAGTCTGGTTGTGAAGGAAAACAGGTAAAAATGAATCTCTAGTGTGAGAGATGCCATAATAAACATATGTAACAGGTGCAGAGGAGGGAACGATTAAAGTGAGCTGGAAATGAGAAGACAGGAGACAGGGCTGGTGAGTCGACAGATCCAGGTTTAGAAAGAGGATGCTACTTGGTCACAGAACTTGTTCTCTGTGTTTCAAATCCTGGTTCTGGGTAACAGCTGATGTCCCCTTCAGATAATGACCCAAGCACTACAGTCATTCTAACAAAAATCAGAGATGATGCAAGAATGGGCTGATGTAACTTCACATCATTTCGGAAATTCTTGCTGATTTATTATGTATGAACTAGAACTAGGTAATATAAATGTGGGAAGGAGGAAATAAACTTGTTCTTGTATATTGAAGATCCGCTTGTGTATTAGAACACTGAAAAGAATAACCTGAAAAACTATGGAAGGTAACACGACAATTTCACAGCTGAAAACACAATGCAAAATACAAAAATCTCTAGTGTCAGAAAGCAGATCAGCGGTTGCCTCGGAATGTGGTGGAAGGGTTAGGAGGCGGATTCCAAAACGGCACAAGGAAATTTGGGAGGGTGATGGATATGCTTGTTCACTGCCTTATTTGTGATGGAAGTAGACATGTCGAATACATCAAAGTCTCAACTTAAATATCTGCAGTTCACTGGATCTCAATAAAGCTGTGAAAGAAAATGCAGTTCCTATTTATCAGTAACAATTATTAACGGATAGAAAATACAGGGGAAATCCCATTTGTGATAGCAATAAAACCCATAAAGTATCTGGAATGACCACAGCAAAAGGTGAGAGTTTATGTTACTGAACACAAGTTCGTGTGCCAGATGCTCAGTGAGGCCAAACAAACCTAAACTTTGGAGTTTGGAGTAGAAGAAGTCTTATTGCAGGGCAATGCAAGGAGACAGGTGGCTCATACTCAAACAACCCAACTCTTCAAAGGGTTTCAGCAAAGCATTTTTAAAGGCAAGGTGAGGCAGGGGTGTGGTTGGTTGTTGCAGATTTCTTGCTGTCATAACCCTTTATTCTTGCAGCTGTCCCCATGAGTCNAAACTTCGGAGTTTGGAGTAGAAGAAGTCTTATTGCAGGGCAATGCAAGGAGACAGGTGGCTCATACTCAAACAACCCAACTCTTCAAAGGGTTTCAGCAAAGCATTTTTAAAGGCAAGGTGAGGCAGGGGTGTGGTTGGTTGTTGCAGATTTCTTGCTGTCGTAACCCTTTATTCTTGCAGCTGTCCCCATGAGTCAGATTATGATATTTCTCTAACCATCTAAAACAAGTATTATTCTCTGTCTTGCGACTTTTTATCTCTGTATGAATGGACTCCTAAAGGTCAGAGCCCTGAGAATGGGCTCTCCTGTATATTTCAGGCTACAGGCAACATTGTTTTTACAGAGGGTGCAGAGCCAGCATGACTAAGCACAGGCAACAATAGCACAAGGAACAGATCTAATAACAAGTCACATTTGTTCTTCCCTATTACACTTATATAAAGAAAAGTACAAAACTTTACTGAAGGTCAAAAAGAAGACGGGAATGAATGGAGAGGTATATATTCAGTGTTCCTGGGTGGAAAGACTGCCCCAAGGTGTCATTCTTCTTAAACTGCCATGCAAATGTGAAACAATGTCAATCAAAAGGACTTCCCTGGGAGCTCTGCTGGTAAAGAATCCGCCTGCAATGCAGGAGACCCGGATTTGATTCCTGGGTTAGGAAGGTCAATCAAAAGAGCAGACTTGTTTTCTTATCTGGAGGTAGGGCTGGGGGGTGGAAAGGAGCAGAGGACTTGAGCAAATGAGGCAGCTGTGCGCACTACCAGCTCTCTTGCTTGGTGTTCTGATGCTTTGATACCCAAGGCCTTGCTGGCCTTTGGCAGGGTGAGCCAGTTCCTAGAGGTTTCCCAGGAGTGTGTCTTTCAAATGCAAACCAACCAACCACCTCTCCCTTCACCTGTCACCTCCGTTATCACTTTTCAGGCCTCTATCTCCCTTCCATTATCACCCCAGGGCCAGGGCCAGGCACCAGACAACTGTCTGGGACAGCTCTGAAGTCCCAAAGCCTACTGAAATTATTCAAAGTAGCCCATCAGAAACCTGCTTACCTGCCTTACCTGATCCCTGCACACACGTGCACACACACACACAAACACACACCCACACCCCACCCCCAACCAAGAGGTCACAATAAAAGCTCTTGCCCTTAGTTTCCCCAGTTCTCTCTGCTTCCTGACTGATGGCCAATGCTTCCCCCTATGTGGCCTCCCTTTGTCTTAGGTTCTCTGAATATCACAAAATATCTTTTTATTAAAAAAGTTTTAATTGGAGGATAATTGCAATATCGTGGTGGCCTCTGCCATACATCGACATGAGTCAGTCATGGGTATACATATGTGCCGTCCCTCGTAAGCCTCCCTGCTACCTCCCTCCCCATTCCACCCCTCTAGGCCGTCCCAGAACACCAGCTTTGGGTTCCTTGTGTCATACAGCAGGGCTTCCCTGGTGGCTCAGATGGTAAAGAACCTGCCTGCAATGTGGGAGAGCTGGGTTCTCTGCCTGGGTCGGGAAGACAGCAAATTCCCACTGGCTGCTACTGATAAGATCAGTAGCAGTTGTTTCCTGATCTTGGACTTAACAGTACCTAAACAATAACCAAATATAGCTTAAAAGTCTGTGGTGGGCAGAATTCTAAAGATGGCTCCCTCGAGATCTCTGCCCAGATTATTCAACCAGCACTAACTTAGCTACTGCTGTGAAAGGACTTTGCAGACACAAATAAAGTCCTGGGTTGCTTGGCCTTAAGACACAGACATTATTTGAGGGGCCTGATGCAATCAGGGGAGACCTTTAAAAACAGAGAGTTTTCTCTGGCAAGTGGCAGGAGAGGAAGTCATGGGGAGACAGGCTCCCGTTGGCTTTGAGGAAGAAGCAGTAAGCTGTTACACTGCAGCATACTGTGGAGGACACGTGCCAGTAAACCAGGAAAGGGACCCTCAGTTCAGTTCAGTCGCTCAGTCGTGTCCTACTCTTTTCGACCCCATCAATCGCAGCACGCCAGGCCTCCCTGTCCATCACCAACTCCCGGAGTTCACTCAGACTCACGCCCATCGAGTCAGTGATGCCATCCAGCCGTCTCATCCTCTGTCGTCCCCTTCTCCTCCTNGCTAAATAAGCAGGGTTACAATATACAGCCTTGACGTACTCCTTTTCCTATTTGGAACCAGTCTGTTGTAAAAACTGTGGCTCCACGGACACTATGATTTCAGCCCCTGAGACCTGAGCAGAGGATTCAGGTCAGCTGTACCCTAGCCTCCTTATCCACAACAACAATAAATGTGTGTTGTTTTACAGCAGCTGAGTTTGTGGTGATGTGTTATGGCAGCAAAAAATGATGGTTAGGAGGATGCCTCCTACAGCCAGACTGGGTTCAAATATCCACTCTGGCACCTCCTAGCTATATGAGCTGGACGGAATTACTTGGCCTAAGTTCCTTCATCTAGAAAGTAGGGGTAAGTATAGTACCTGCCTCATGGTTTAGTTGAAAGTTAGATTGTGTGAGTTAATGCGTGGAGTGCATGCGTACAATGCTCAGAGTACATCTGGTGCAGAGTAAATGCTCTATAACTGATAGTCATTATTATACCTCTAAATTTAGATGGAAAAGTAATCTGCTGAAAATGACCAAAATGAAAGTGTCGATTGCTCAGTTGTGTCCGACTCTTTGCGACCTCATGGACTGTAGCCTGACAGGCTCTTCTGTCCATGGAATTCTCCAAGGACAGAGTGGGCTGCCATTCCCTTCTCCAGGGGATCTTCATGAGCCAGGTATCGAACCCAGGTCTCCTGCAATGCAGGCAGATTCTTTACTGTCTGAGCCACCAGGGAAGAAAATAACCAAGGAGAAGTGTAAAAGAATATGAACGAGAAGGTTGACTCTGTCAGATGTTTTTTATTAATAAAAAGCAAACTTATGAAGCTATGATAATTAAATCAATATGACAATGATTCAAGAGAATAGAATTGATAACCAAATATTCACATGCACACACATGTATTCATTCATTTAACAAATATTTATCAAATGGGTGCTATTCTATACACTGGGGATATGACAGTAAAAGAAAACCAAAACATAACAGATAAAGTTCTTTTTCTTAGGGACTTTTAGTCTAATAGAGCCAGACAATAAGTAATGTATAGCGTTAAATAAATAAAGTATATAACGTTATGGTGGGGGATGAACATTACATAAAGAACCAGTTAGAATGAGGCCTGGGGAGAGATGGACTGTGGTTCTAGATCGAATGGTGGGAGGCAGGAGGGGCTTTTAATAAGTGGATAAGGAGTCATGCAAATCACAGGGGAGGAGTGTCCAGGTAGAAGGAGAAGGAACAAGGGCTGAGGCTGTGGCAGGCACAGGTGACCTGTGCCAGGTTGATATGTTTGCAGAAGAACAAAGGAAGGAAGCCAGTGGCTAAAATGAGACTTGCCTGAGTTTTTAACCAGAGANGAGTCATGCAAATCACAGGGGAGGAGTGTCCAGGTAGAAGGAGAAGGAACAAGGGCTGAGGCTGTGGCAGGCACAGGTGACCTGTGCCAGGTTGATATGTTTGCAGAAGAACAAAGGAAGGAAGCCAGTGGCTAAAATGAGACTTGCCTGAGTTTTTAACCAGAGAGTTGCCAGATAAAATATACCATTTATATTTTAATTTCAGAGACACAATGAATAATTTTTTTTAGTATAAGTGTGTCCCATGAAGTACTTGGGAAATACTTATGCTACAAATTTATTTACCTGTCTCCAAAATTCAATTTTAACTGGGTGTCCTGCATTTTTGTTTGCTAAACTTGGCAACCTTATCTCAGGAAGATGGTTATGAAATAATATTAGATTTTAAAATCACTGTTATAGACCGAATGTTTGCATGCCTCCTCCCAGTTCATATGTTAAAATCCTAACCTCTCAGTGAGATGGATTTAGGAGGTGGGGCCTTTGGAAGGTGATTAGGTCATGAGGGTGGCGCTCTCATGAATGAGATTAGTGTCCTTATAAAAGAGACTTCAGAGCGCTCCCTTACCTCTTCTGCCATGTAAGGACACAGTGAGATGACCAGGAGGTGAGCTCTCACCAAACACCAAATCTGCTGGCGCCTTGATCTTGAACTTTCCAGCCTCCAAACTGTGAGAAATAAATGTTTGTGTTTTCAGGCACTCTTGTATTTTGTCGTATAAGCCTAAATGGACGAAGACAATCATGATACAAAATTAGGTTTCTCCAATTTGTTCAAATCGGTATTCTAAACACCTAGAAGAATGCCCTTGGTAGATAGTGAATGATTGTTGAATTATTAAATTAATTCTACATGTGTTACTTTTAAACCAGGATATCTTCAATTCAACCACAGGGAGAAGTTGCTATAGGTAAGTTCACAACCTGTGGGGCTTAGAAGGGAAAGAGGAGAGAGTTTCCAGGAGGACTTCTGGGCGCCAACTGCCATGTCTGTACCAGCAGGATGAGGCTGAGTGCTTATCTGAGGCTTCCATATGGTGGGTGTGGGTCCTGTGAGGTTTGGCTTGGATGATGTGATTCTGAGACCATCAGGTGTAAGGGACCATAGCAGGACTGGATGACTGTGGAACCTGTGAGATGAATAAGGGCCTCTAAAACTGGGTAGGTCTGGGGTTTGCAGGAGTCTGCTTCAGGCTGCAAGTGGCCTGCCTAGGGACCTACAGTGTCTTGAAGATAGTCTGAGTCACTTGCATCCCCCCATGCCCCTGGGTTAAGTATTTAGGGGAAATGGGGCATTTCAATTCTTTCAAAAGCATCATAATGGATTCTGGATTAGTCCCTAAAAAGCATTTGCCTTGAATGGACTGATCCACTCATGGCCTGCAATCTTATAATCGCCAGAGATTTGGAGTGTACTATTAGCAAGCATAATACTTCAATAATGCATCCTCCTGTTGGCAACCACAGCTTCCAGAATTCCAAACCTCAATGCCTGTGTTCTGGCTCATGTTAGAAAACAAACAAAAGAGCAAAAAGCAACAGTTGGAGAGTGGCAGTGAAACCCTCATTGGTATCTTTTTCTGTGGCTTTGCAGGAGCAAAATCCTGGACAGTGACTCATCAGCCTGACAGTGTAGGTGGGCCTTTGTGTTCTGTTTATGAGGCTGTCTTTTGCTCTAGGCTACTCCTCATTCATCCTCAAACCCCCAGGCCACTGCCCAGCAGTTAGCAGACCAGGACCACACAGGCTTGTCAATCTCAGTTGGACGCCGCAGGCAGTCCTGCCAACTGACAAGTGGAAACCACGCCTAAAACACTTCCTAGAAAACAAACTCCTCTGCCCCACAGAGCGAATGGCACCATCATGGGGAGTCCTGAAGACCCTGTCTCCAGCCTGGGTCTTTGGGGGTAAATCCAGGAGAAGCTCCAGGCAGTGACAGGACCTCAGAGTCCCTGAGTGTCTAAGGCATCCTTCGTAGAAAGAGGGTCTGGCTGCTGGCTCAAATGGAAGTGTCCCTTTTTTCCATATAGGGGTTGACTTCAGCATCCCAGAGACATGCTTTTTCTGCAAAGAAGAGGGACTGAAGTCAGCTTTAGGGTCTCCCAGCTGAGAGATCCTCATTTTGATCTATCCCTTTCTGCTTTAGTGATGGGCTCCTACCAGGAGAACCACATGGCAGGAGGTGGGGATTCAGACCTGGAGGGCTGGAGGAGGTCTGTAATGGGAAAGCCATCAGCCACCACTTTCATCCCCCCAGGACCACCCCTCACTGATGAATCTGGGTGCTGTCTCACGTATGTGTTCATTCAGTAGATGCTTATTAAGCACACGATCTCCGAGAACTCAGCTGGGCTCTGGGGCACAGAAAAGAAGTGAGATTCTCCTGGGGCTCCCCTTGCTGATTGAGCCTGCCAGCTACTTTGCCTTCAGCTGGCATCCCAGCCCCTCCCTTCATTCACCAGGTGCTAACCATGGTTGCCTCCAGCTGTCTCTCCAGCGCACCAAGTTTCGGTCTATCTCAGGGCTTTTGTGTGTGCTGTGCTGTCTACCTAGGACTTTGCAAGATGGATTCCTTCTCTTCATATTGCCCTAAGATACCTCATTACCACCTTGGAGGGGTGCCCACAGACACATTTCTATGCCCTTATTATTCAAAATTCACTTTCTAGCATTTGCTCAGCACTGTGCTGTTTGCTCCCCTCCCTCTGAAGGTTAGTTCCATGAGAGCAGAGGCCCTTTCGGCTCTGCCTGTGCTTTCTACCTGGAACATGGAACAGGACATGGCAAAAGGCAGGTGCTGGGGAGGAACGCATTGGCTGGCTGGGCGTTCATTTCCTCACCTGGCCTCTAGGGGCGCTCTTCTCAGCCAGAGGACTAAGCATTAACCCAGCCTTGCAATGTGGCAGACCTGGGTTGGGAAAACCCCGTGGAGAAGGCGACCCACTCCAGTATTCTTGCCTGGAGTATTCCATGGACAGCGGAGTCTAGTGGGCTGCCTTCCATGGAGTCTCAAAGAGTAAGGCACGACTGAGTGACTAACATTTTCACTTTGGCTCATACAGGCTGATGTGTTTGGAAAGAAAAATTGTGAAGGAGAGATAGAAAACTCAGCTCATTTCAAAAGTTGACTAGTTAATCAAATGTGTATCCTAAGGTGACCTAAAGCCTCGTGGGCATCTCGACTGCCACTGATACTGGTTGATCCTGCTTTCATTGGACATCAGGCAGCTGTGCCTCCTCACTGCCGGATTCAGAGGGACTTTCAGGCCTGCTGCCCAGCCTCCTCTCTGGATGAGTGTTCTCCATGTGCTTCCTGGCCCTGAATTGCCATGTGTATCCCACTGCAGCTGTCCTGGCCTCTGGGGCTTTTGCTGCAGCCCAGTCACTTTACAGAAATTGTCATGGGCTCCGGCTGTGCTGCAGGGAACAGCAGGCATCTCCACTGCATATTCTGCAGGAAAGCCTCTCACTTTGATCCTTTTAGTCTCCCTCTCGGTAGCATGATCATTAATTGACTTATGGAAGGTTTTCCTTTGTCTCACTACCTCATCTAACCCAGGGCCTGCCACAGCTGCACCTGGGGCCTCATGGCCTTGAAATGAAAGATGTCCACTCCCTATGTGGAATCTTGGGATGTTTGTTATAGAACTTCTGAGTTTTGTTGTTCTCAGTCTACAAAGTAGAGGTGATGAGACATGACTCATAAAATTTTGTGTGGTCCAAAGAGATAATAAATGTACAGACATTGCAAGAAGTGGGGGAAAGGCAGAAATGATTATCCTTGTGACCACCACCAGGTCTTTAGCCCCATTACCTGCTGAGGTCCTGATTGGCTGGTAGGGGTTTCAGGACTCCCTGAAAAATGGGTGATTTTCTGCCCATTCTTAGGGGGAGGGCACTCCCAGGTTTCCCCCAGGCAGGCAGTGTGGTGAAAGGCAAGGACATTAGACTGGGAGTCAGGACCCGGTATGAGCCTGACTCTGGGTGACTATAACCAAGTATACCCCATGTGATCAAGCCTTTCCTCTTCAGATCTGCTGTACCGGGTTTTGCAGCCTGTGTGTCCTGAAAACTACAGAAAGCTGGAGAGCTGCTTTCAAGGACTGAGGAGGGGGATGTCGAGCCTTGCAGAGTGAGTGAGGGCTGTAGGCAGTGCTTGCCCTGACCGGAAGGTGGTTTTTTAGAGATAAGAGGATCATTTGGATTCATGAAACAAGATTGCCAGGAGAAATATCAATAACCTCAGATATGCAGATATCACTCTAATGGCAGAAAATGAAGAGGAAGTAAAGAGCCTCTTGATGAGGGTGAAAGAGGAGAGTAAGAAAGTTGGTGTAAAACTCAACATTCAAAAAACAAAGATGATAAAAAAAAAAAAAAAAGATGATAGCATTCTGTCCCATCACTTCATGGCAAATAGAAGGGGGAAAAGTGGAAACAGTGCCAGATTTTATTTTCCTGGGCTCAAAAATCACTGCAGCCATGAATTAAAAGATGCTTGTTCCTTGGAAAGAAAGCAATGACAAACCTAGACAGTATATTAAAAAGCAGAGACATAACTGCAGAGAAAGGTCCATATAGTCAAAGCTTTAGTTTTTCTATTGTCATGTACGGATGTGAGAGTTGGACTGTAAGGCTGAGCACTAAAGAACTAATTCTTCCGAATTGTGGTGTTGGAGAAGACTCTTGAGAGAGTCCCTTGAACTGCAAGGAGATCAAACCAGTCAATCATAAAGGAAATCAACCCTGAATATTCATTGGAAGGACTGATGCTGAAGCTGAAACTCCAATACTTTGGCCACCTGATGTGAAGAGCTGACTCATTAGAAAAGACTCTGATGCTGGGAAAGATTGAAAGAGGGAGGAGAAGGGGGCGACAGAGGATGAGATGGTTGGATGACATCACTGACTCGATGGACATGAGTTTGAGCAAGCTCTGGAAAATGGAGAAGGACAGGGAAGCCTGGAGTACAGCAGTTCATGGGGTCGCAAAGAGTCAGACACGTGCAACAAATGATCACGGCAGTGGGCCCCGTAGCCCTGGCACAGAGACACCTAAGGAATGTCCCTCAGGCACAAGAGAGAGAGAAAAAGGCTGGGCTGCTTTGCTACGGATGGTCCAGGCGGTCCTATGCCTCTCTGCTGTCACAAGCCATGTGCACAAGTCTCTGTCCGGGTCCTCAGGAAACAGAGTGTAAACGGGAGGGTTTAACCTCATTTAACGCCTGGGATTTCTTTGGAAGGAATGATGCTGAAGCTGAAGCTTCAGTACTTTGGCTACCTCATGTGAAGAGTTGACTCATTTGAAAAGACTCTGATGCTAGGAGGGATTGGGGGCAGGAGGAGAAGGGGATGACAGAGGATGAGATGGCTGGATGGCATCACTGACTTGATGGACGTGAGTCTGGGTGAACTCTGGGAGTTGGTGATGGATAGGCAGGCTTGGCGTGGTGCGATTCATGGGGTCGCAAAGAGTCGGATACGACTGAACGACTGAACTGAACTGAACGCCAGGAGCTGCAGGTGCCCTGTTGGGGCACTTTGGGGAAAGCATCTAACCTCTAAGCCCCACCCCCTTCCTTCTTCTGTGAACCAGAGACAAGTATTGTGGTGTGATGATCTTTGCCTTGCCAGGATGCAGTGCAGTCAGTGAGACTGAGAAAGTGAATTCCTCACTTGGAAGATGCATGACTACTGATAAAACTCCTGGAGGAAGGGCGTCCAGGGACGCCCTTTTGGGAGAAGGGACCTGAAACTGACTGATTTATTATTTATTTCCATGCTTCACCTCAAGTTAGCAAGCATTTACTATCTTCTACTCTTGGTGATGCAAAAATGAATTGAACTTGGCTCTGCCAGCAGAACTCACATTGTGAGTCCCCGCTCTCTCCCCTTGGCTACTGCCGCCCTTCATAAGGAAGGCTCTGAACCTGTCAGCGTTCTGCTTGCCTTCCAGCCTCCTAGATGTGTATGTTTCACTTCACTCAAGTCTCATAGTGACACCCGCTGCAGTTGCTATTTAAGCATCACTTTGCAGGTGTGGCACCACGGCTCTGAGATGCTTCTAGTGGGGTGGAGCCCACGTGAGTGTGAGGAAGGGGCAGGGCTCCTCCAGAGAACCTGGAGGGCTTCATGGAGGATGTGACACCTGCCTGGATTTTCATGGACAAGCTGAAGGTCACTGCATGGACAAGATGGCAAGAGGATTGCAGGCAAAGGGGGAAAGTTCACTCAAAAGCTTAGAGATGGGAACCAGCTGCCCGTGTAATGCAAAGAGTTACAGCGGCAGTTACAGCGGCAGTTTAGAAAAGTCAGAAAGATCCTTGTGTACCAGGCTGAGGAACTGGGACTTCATCCTGGGGCAGTGCTGTGTTTGTGTAACCCTGTGTCTGTATGTATGTGTGCACGTGTGTGTAGTGTGTTTACACTGCACAGAATCGTCGCTTGGTTGTAGATGTGATCGCTGCTCTGATGAGAGGCAGATGATGCAGACAGAGATGGGGCTGGTGGTGGATAGACCAGTTGAGAGGTCCTCGCAATCGCCCAGCATATTAGCTAATGTTTACTGAGTACTCTCCCCACGCCAGGCATGGTGCTCAGCGCTTGTGGAGCTTATCTCAGAAATCTTACAACAGCCCCTGAAATGGTACAGTGACTCTCCCCAGCATTACCTAAATGGAGACTGACATTTTGAAAGGTTCAATAATTTACCTGAGGTCACACAGCTTCCTGCGTAAACTGGGATGTGAACACGGCTCTCTCTGATCAGATTCCAAACTCTCGGCCAGCGTGACCTACTATGAACCTACGTTTGGGCAGAGACAGTGGAGCTGACGGCAGAGGAAAAGTCTAAGGAACATTTGGGAGGCAAAGCCGTTGAATTTGACGAGTGGATGGATGTGGGGAATGAGTGAGAGGGAGACTCCTCTGGCCCAGATGACTCTGGAGTGCGAAGAATAAACAGAATTTATGGAAACAGTGTCGCCCTTTTGACTCCAGATTCAGCTGGCATGGGTGTAGCTGGACCTGACTCTGCTCCCCAACACATGAGCTGCCTCTTCTTGTTTTGTTTATAAACTGATCAGCAATCCATCTACGCTGTCCTCCCACTGATAAGAAACCGGTTGACCAAGATGAGCACCCTGCCTGAGGACTCCAGGGCCTCCTCACCAGATTGGTTATGACCCAGCTAATCTAATCTCTTTGGTATCGTCAACCTGTCCATCACTAAGCCCCTGACTGCATTGTCGTCCAAGCCACATTTCTCCACTTGAGACCATGACCCTCAAGACACTGCACTTGGGCTATTCATTCAGCAACTCTATCAGAAAAGGGAATGAAGTCTGTCAGATATGATGTATTCTTGATGGACCCACAATGGGGATCACAGCATCTCTGCCTGAGGATTCAAAAGCCACCTGTTCAGTCAGCAGTTCTGGAGTTGAACCTGGAAGATACCGCAAGTGTGCCATCTAGCCCTTTGAGAAATCAAGGCATTTGTTAGTCTCAACACTTTTCAACTGCATCCAGCAAATTCTAACTTAGCACTTGCTATGTCCCAGGTATGTCTTGTTTCCTTTTCCATTCTGTGGATTCTCTGAGGAGTCACAGCAGCAAGTCAGTGCTCTGCATGTTACCCTCAGACAATGGCATGTAACTCTTCTGGGGCAAGAAGCTTGACCTCATTTTAACGATCCAGGTGCTACTGGACGGGTCAGTTCTCCTCGAGTGTCCATTCTAGATGTGCTAATCTAGGACTATTGTCTTCAACAGGAAGATGGAATCTGAAGAGTGGTGCTTGGGGTTAATTTTAAACCATTAGTCATAGAAGGATGGGAGGACACTGATAACTAGTACTTTTTGAGAGCTTTCCCCTATGCTAGGGTTTAAACATTTTTTTTTAAACAATATTTAATTCTATGTAATCCTCACAAGAAACCCACAGTGTCAGAAGTATTGTTTCCATTTTACAGATAGGAAACTGAAGTTCTGAGAAGTTAGGAAAGTCGCCCAAGGTCATCCAGCCAGTCCTTGAGAGAAGGATGTAGCCCTTCCCTGCTCTCGTTGCTCTGACTGTATCCAGGGAAGCTTTTCCTTTTGTGGATTCCTCAGTTCCTTCTGGCTTCAGCCTTGCTGGCATGATACTTAAAAGTCTATATCACTCTTTTGTATTCATTCTGTGCAACTACGTTTCTCCCATATTAGAGTCATTTGCAGTTATATTGTCAGAATTTCATTTTTGAAAGTCATCCCTCCAGAGCTGTCTTTCTCAAGAGTGTAAGGTCATGAGGTCAGCCGATCTTGTCCTCCGAAGGTTTTGCAATCTGCCTTCATAAAGACTAAAGTACATGTCAGACCATGCCCAGCTTTATTCTCTGTGAATAGCATGACCTTTGAGATGACCTGGATACTGTTTCTCAGGATTTCTCTCCCTGTTCCTTCTCCAAGATGATCACCCTTGTTGGAGCAGCATTAAGTGCAAAATAGATGTCTTACTCTGTCCCCAACCTCTGCTTTGTGAGAGATTAAATTGCCATGGCAGAATGAGAAGGTATTGAATGTTCCCTGTTTTTACCTGTGGTGATAGTTCCTGCAATGAAACATAGTTGTAAATAGAACTGATTAGGTAACTCAGACTGGGAAATGATATTTCTCTGGGGTTTTTCAAAATAGAAATTTGATTTGTCTGTGTGTCAGCTTATAGCAATTTACTTGAGTTTCTATCTGCACTTACGTAATATGAACACGTGACTCTTAAGAAGAGCTATATTGAAATGCTTGTGCTATTTTAGGGAAAACACCATCAAGTGACTTTCTATGAAGGAGACAAGATAGCGGAGTGGTTAAGAGCATTAATTGTTGGAGACAAACAGACAGGGATTTCAATGCTTTCTCAGCACTTCATTAGCTCTGAGACTCAGTGGATTCCTAATATTTTTAATCTTTAGTTGCCTTATCTGTAATGTGATGATGAAACAGGGTCTCTATGAATCTCTCAAGGGGGTGTGAAGACTGAAGAGATAATATATGTAAACGCTTAGCACAATGCTGACACAATAAGCTATACAATTCACTTAGGATATCATTATCATGCATAAGGACACCTGTTCTTATGGGACATTGTTTTGGTTTGTGTCAGTGGGTGTGAATCTTAATGTGAAAATCTGAGTATATGCTTCTGGAATATTTTAGTCTCTGCTACTAATTAACCTTTACAGACACATTATAGTGTGCCCTAGAGACAGGGAGACCTTAAGAGTGAGGAGACTGGAATCTGAAGTCCTTTGATATATATATATATTATACTCTTTTTTAATATATAGATTATACTCCACTTATACTTACTATAAAATGTTGACTATATTCCTTGTGCTTTGCAATATATTCTTATAGCTAATTTATTTTACATATGGAAGTCTGTACCTGTTAATCCACGACCTCTGTCTTGCCCCTCCTCACTTCCCTCTCACTGGGAGCCACTAGCACGTTTTCATATCTGTGAGTCTGTTTCTGTTTTGTGATAGTCTCTGGTTTGTTTTATTTGTTAGATTCCACATGTAAGTGTTAGCACACAATTTGCCTTTCTCTGTCTGACTTATTTCACTAAGCATAATACCCTCCAGGTCTATCCATTTTGTTGCAAATGACAAAGTTTCATTCTTTCTTACGGCTAAGTAGTATTCCACGGTGTGCATACACACATATGTGTGTATATACGCTACTCTTCTTTATCCGTTCATTCCTCGGTGTGCACTTAGGTTGCTTTCATATGTTTACTATTGTCAATAATGCTTCTATGAACATTGAGGTACATATATCCTTTCTGAACCAGCATTTTTGTTTTCTTCAGATATATATCCAGGAGTGGAATTGCTGGATCATATGATAGTCCTATTTTTAGGTTTTTGAGTAATCTCCAAATTTTTGGAGATTTTTTTGGCTGCAGAAATGTACATTCCCGCCCACAGTGTACGAGGGTTTCTCTTCCTCCACAGCCTTACCAGCATTTGTATTTGGGCTCATTTTGGTCATGGCCATTCTGACAGATGCGAGGTTATCTCTTGTGGTTTTGATCTGCATTTCCCTGAGGCTTGCCGATGTTGAGCATCTTTTCATGGGTCTGTTGGCCATCTGTATGAAAGTGTTGTTGTTCAGTTG